>VWYP01023031.1:0-29197 GCA_013400435.1 Pycnonotus jocosus | reverse complement strand
GCTGCAGGGGCGAGCTCCCTGGTGCTGCTCTGGGTATTTCAGTCCAGAGCAGCTTTAAACAGTCCCAAGAAAAAGAAAAAAACAGTCCAAGAAGCTTCTCTGCCTCAGCTAGCTAAACTAACTAAAAGCAAAAAAATGATTTCTGCTCTGCTGCTGTCCGTGCTTCTGCTGAACACACCCGCCAGAGAGAGGAATGCCGAGGAGTGAACACTGTTTTCCCAAAACAAACAGCGCACTCCTGCTTTCCCTGCTTCTCTCTCAGAACCAGTCTGAAAGGCACAGAACTCAACATACACCACACACAGAACAGACGAGTGGGGATACAAGCATCATAAAGCCACCCTAGAACAAGGATCTAAAGGAGAAATTATTTCAGAAACTTAGCCAAATTCAGACTTCCAGTGTGTTTATTTAGAGCCTTATCTTTGCTAATGATGAATTCTTAGTAATACAAGATTTCACTGTGTTTTTTAACTCAGAGTATAAGTAACTTAAACTCATTAACAAATGATGTAGCAACAGTCCAGCAATCCCAGTTCAACTTAAACCAATACGTTAAATACGTAAATTATACACCCACACTAAGTTTCTCCTATTTTGAACTTGAGTCAACTTATTATCTGTCTTGAACATGCCATTGGCCAGAGAGTCCAATGCTATAAATTGAAATAGTGACATTGATATAATCCATTGATTTACTTTACTATGGTTTGCTGTCTTTAAATATTCAGGATTTTTTAAACTGGTCTCAAACATAATAACATAGTTTTAAAACAACGTTTCAAGCAGTGGCATTGATCTTTTTATAATTACACTCTCCACTTCTGGCAGCTGCCCAAAAATCTCTTGTGAAATTGCACTGAGTAATTTGGAACAAAACTATTCAGTCCCACCTCCAGTCTCAAGCCAAGTGAAAGCTGAAGAGCTTTCTGTCAGCAGACATGGAATGTTGAAATAGGAGAAAATTACTTCCTTGTGGCTAAAATATTTAGTTGACCCAATATTGATATAAAGGAAGAAATTAAGCTAAATGCAGCACTAGCTATAATTTGGGAAATTCTAAGACAGAGGGAAGAATAGCATTTTAAAAACACTGTTGAAGACTCTGTAGAAATGTGTAATGACTTTTTTTAGTATTGGTAAAAAAAAGTAATTTCTATTCAAATACAAACATAATGTATGTTTTCTACAATATTTTACTGACTTAATTGCTTGTACACACTCAAAAAGAGACTCCAACTAAAGGAGTAAAATCAATATTTCTGTGAGTGTTAGCAAGTGTTGACAAGATTGAGCTCAAAACTTTTCTGACACAAAAACTAAAAGAGTACAGAGTCAGGGAACTGGCAGAGCAGAGACGAAAAGCCCTGAAGGATCAGGCTGATAGGTAGTTGTGGGTCATGATGCTGTGTCTGCTGCTGCTGAGAGGATTTGGTGCTCATTAAACAGTTGCCATCCCCGACATCCCAGCTTCCTTTTTGGAAGCAAAAACTGCAGCCAGCCTAACCTTTGAGAACTTTGTTGATAGTCATGGACAGTGTGCTGATTAACTCCTTTTTCTGCATTTACACTTTAATCAGCTGGTAAAGAAAAGTTGATTTCTGCATTTTCAGAGATAAAGATTCTGCCAAGCTCTGGAAGAAGACATGAGTGATAGGAGAAGCTAGAAGAAATGAGGTGTTATGGACTTGCCCAATGAGGTCTAGGCTAATTTATCACTGGTTTAAGCTCTTAGAGCACCATGCAATGACACCTAAAGAATTAGTCTCTGCTTTTCCATAGCTATCAACAAGCACAAACGCAGCTTTTAAAATATTTGTGCAGTGCCCAAACAGCGCAATAGTTTATTTATGGTAATGGCCCAACCCTGCGCAAACAAATGGCCTACTTCAATACATATAAATAATTGTAAAATAAACTGCAGCAGAGGTGACTCAGAGTCTCACAGCTTCTTCTCTGTTTGCAGTAGCAAATCAGATCATCCACTTCAAGAAGTATCACCAGCAGCGGATGTCTGCTTTTCCTCCACCATGAATTCTGTCATAGAGATACATTTAGCCCTCTGAATAAAACACTAACAGAAAGAGATAATGCTAGAAAGACATCATTTAGAAGAAAAATATTTTTTCTTGTAAAGGAATTCCTTTGTATTTCTTGTGAAAGAGTTCCAGTGTGCTCTCCCAAAATGCAGCTGAGGGTGAGAACATTCTAGTTTCATTTGAACAAGATGAATACATGAATTTGGAAGGTATTCTGTTATGTGAGGGGTTTCAGTCATCTACTGATTTCAAATTCCAAAATAATAACTTTTAAAGTGGTATTCTTATAGCCAGTTGAAATATAATTCACATCCCTTACAAAAAACCCCCCCCAAACCCCAAATCAACAATGAATAACTCTGAACTTTTAGTATTAAAGTATTAGAACAGAAAAATATACGACCAATTTTATTGTAGACACTAATCATTAAACATAGTTATAAAACAATTACCATAGAACAGATTATCACTGTGTACAGCAGACCCTGACGTTCCAAAGATGAGTGGCAATGCTTGCTGAAGCAGAATCTTATGGGAACATCTAGCCACTGTGAAGATTGCTTTAAAAATGAAGAAGGAAAAATTTCATTCCTTTATATCCTAATAAAAGTACTGGCTGCACCCAGAGCCCCGTGGGCAGCAGGGGAGGGAGGAGATTCTGCCCCTCTGCCCCGCTCTGCTGAGACCCCACCTGCAGAGCTGCCTCCAGCCCTGGGGTCCCAGCGCAGGAAAGACATGGAACTGTTGAAGAGAGTCCAGAGGAGGGACATCGAGGTGATCAGAGGGAGGGAGCAGCTCTCCTGTGGGGAAGACTGAGACCAGTGGAGACTGAGACTCAGCCTGGAGAAAAGAAGGCTTCTGGGTTACCTAATTGAAGCCTTTGGTACCTGAAGGGAGCCCACAGGAAAGATGGAAATGGACTTTTTACAGTTGTATGTAGTGATAGAACAAGGGAGAATGGCTTACTGAAACAGGTTTGAAATAGAATCAACTTAGATCAGATATTAGGGAAAAAAAAAATTGTGAGGGTGTTGGGTTAGGACCTGGCACAGGTTGCCCAGAGAAGCTGCAGATGCCCAATCTCTGAAAGTGTTCCAGGCTGCATTGGATGGGGCTCTGAGCAGCCTTGTCTAGTGAAACTTGCTCCTGCCTGCAGCAAGCGGGTTGGAAGTAGATGATCTTTAAGATCTCTTCTGCTTTTAACCAGTCTTTGATTCTGTGATTTCATGAGAATGCAATATGCAGTTCCCTCTTAATTTATTTGGCCACAGGTAAATAAATTTTCTCACATCCATCGTTTATTACATTCATTGTTTTTAAATCTATTGTGAAAAGTATGTTCTAATACTATTAAGAGCAATTTAAATTTTTTTAGGTTTTGATTTAATACCTATACTAATATGCAAACAACCAAACTCTGTCCTGCCACAGTGATGTGATACAGCAACATGGTCAAACTTTTTCCTGGTGTGGGCATCAGAACAGAACCTCCCAGACTGGTGTCACTGGCATGTACTCCACAATTCACCCTTGGTTACTATTTCTTCCTGCTGTAGCAAAATTTTTGAAGCCGTGGTGAAATTGTCTTTAGAGACATGCCTTTAAAATAAGCTGGTCTCTCCTGTTGATCATATCACTCAGGTTTCTGGGTCACAGGTAAGTTCTTAACACACCAATGCAGGTATAACAGGGCAGTTGTTTTCCAGGTAGCTGAAACATGGATGTTGACTTAAGCCCCATTGACTCATAGCACAGATTAGACCTGACACCTTTGCTTTCATATTATGTTGAAATCATGGGCTCATACTCACAGCTATAATGGAATTAGCCATTAGGTGTTCTTAGGCCTTTAAAAGCTGTAAATTACATTCTAATAAATAACTGAAAGGCATCTTATTCATTGAATTCCTTTCTTTCTTTTGTAAGACAAACACACTTTTCAATTTTGTTATCAAAAAAATGCTCCCAAATAAACAAAACTGGAAAAAGAGAAACGTAAGTTCTAAGGTGTTTGTTTTATTAAATAAACAAACCTTGTCCTAAACACATTATTAAGAAACATGTTGATGTCTAACTCAAACTGACTAATCAAGTACTGTTTTCCAAGCAGATGAAGACCATAGAAGTAGCATAGAAGTTAGGTGTTTCCAGAGTATACCAATGTTTGTAAACAACAACATTAAACAAAATAGTACTGAAATCAACAAGTACTTTGAAATGTGCATTCATACTATTACACAGAATATGGAAATTACAATAAACTCTGGCAAAATATCTTGTTTATCTCAGCAGTCCAGTTTGGACCCCTCTCCTGGAACTTCCAAGTATAAGGCCAAGTGAAATTTCATTTAACTTTGTACATTTGAGACTTTGGGAAGCCACTTCTACCTCACAGAATCAGTCTGTTTCTTTGGGTTTTTTCTTCAGTTGGTGTGAGTCACATTATTTTTATCGAGTCTTCTATCTCAAAAAGTCAGACATACAACAATTGTATTACTTTGGCAGCTTGAGACATTCCACTAAGTAATATTTCTTAAAGTATTATTCTGTAAATATTAGTATGATCTTAGTTTTGATTTTATTCTTTGAACAAAAATGAGATTATGGAAAATCAGCAGGTTTCTTTCTCACACTTACAAATGTTTTATAGATGTCCCCAACTGTATGGATATATTTATTAATTGAAGAGAAAATCTTATTGCTACAACATTTGAACTGAAATTAATATTTACAACAAGGAGTCCAAAATTACAGATATGTAGATTTGAAATAAAACTGATTTTATAATTTTTAAATATGAGTAAATGTGAATTACAGAGAATTTGAAATATTACACAGAAAAATGTTGTGTGAATTATGTCAATAACATATATTTTAAGACATGAAAACATTTAACAGATAAAGGTGGCTGGCCCACCCTTCAACATAAAGGATGAATGGCAAAAGTTGAGAATAGTACAAATATATGACAAGGATATGAACAATCTCTTCCTTTAAAACAGCTTTTTTTTTTTTTTCCCTCCTGCCTGCTTCTTCAACCTCTCCACATATTTACAGCAGAGTCAGTGTCTCAGACTCAACAGATCGGATTATTTCTGAAGGTCGAGGCCAGATTTTTGCAATGCTTACTCTAGTTCTGAAAGACAGCCTGATTGTTTTAGATTTCACTGATCAGTTAGTTTCTGAAGGTTCAAACCAGAATTTTGGAATGCTTAATTTGGTTCCAAAACAGAGCCTGAGTCTCTGTGGAATGGTTTTGGCACAGGGATGATGTATGGATGCCTTTAATCTTATTCAGACTACATGTTAGTATTAAACCTGTGGGTGATTGAGTGGGTAGAAGTTTCTTTTCACAACTGCCAATTATTTAGTTCATATTGTCTCACAAACACTTCAAACATTTCAAACTGCATTGATGGATTCAGTGTTGGAGGTTTAGCTTAAAGGTTATGGTTTAAACAATTAAATGTGTAAGATTACAATTTACATATTGCCACACAATTTATAAAATGGACTGTATTTATGAATTGAATTTTAAAATATTTCCTACGTAACACACTTTTGTGTAACACTGCCTAGAAAAATAAATGCCATAATAAGTTTCAAAAAATATCTGGAAGCCATTTTTTGTTTAATCCCATACCAACTGTCATCTATTTAAGGGACTTAATTTTATATCCATTTAATACCTGCATATTACTTTATATTTTGTCATAGTTTATACTTAAATACTTTTCTATTATATTATATTTTATTGTATTTTACTCAGCTTAAACTTAAATCCTGAAAATTACCAGCTTTTCTGTTTCCACTTAAAGAATTTGTTCCTCACATTATCTACTACTAGAGGCACACAGGTCTTTTACCAGTATCAGTGGATAGTGACAAAAATAATTTTATCTAAAATTATTTCCTAAACATTTCCTCTAAAAATATTTCCTAAACAGTTTCATCTACATTTATGGAAGAATATTGCAGCTATTGAGAGTTTATACAATCTTGATGGTGAATACACATTGTAGTGTTCCTACTCACACAAGTGATTACTTGCTGGTTTTCATTTATTTAGAATGCTTTCCAAACAGTTAAATTACTTCTCAAAGTTTTCCTTAGATGATTAGCATTCTCCCAAAGAAAATATATTGTAAGTAAAATCAATTGTACACTTTCTCCTTGGTTGTAATCTAGTAATCTGAAAAAAATTCTAAGGTCAGAATGAATTTTGAGAACTACTTAAGTCTTCTGCATCTTCATGAATGTGAGCTGCATATTTGGAGCAAGAAAAAGGCTATCTTAGGTTCAAATAAGATTAATAACAGCTTCTTGTTTGACATAAAATAATAGGATATTTACACAACAAAAAAATTGTATGTGTTCCCAGCTGTCTGCAATTTCCATCTGCACCAGGATGTGGAAGAAAAGAAGAAACACAATAGGAATTAAAGAAATAACAAATGGGAGAGATGCACAGCTTGTGCTATTTGATGTGATGTAGTTCAAGAAAATTTGAACAAATGTTTATAATGTGAGTTCTTCCTTAATCAGGTCAACCAGGGTGTCCAGTGCTCCAGACTCTTTCTTCCCATCCATCTCTCCTTCAGGTTTTCATGGATGTGTTCACACAAGCTCTGGCATAGTGCAGCTGTGCTGCCCTGGATTAGGGATCAGGAGCTGCATGAGCAAGAGCTGGGAGAATTTTGGTGAGGGGCAGTCCCTGCCTCCTCGTGGAGCCGCATCGTGCCCAGGTCTCCCCCTGCCTGTGGTGTTGATGCCCTCAGTGCCTGGCTATCCAGCAAGTGCTGCTGCTTGACAAAACCAGTCAGGAACATACCTTCATCCCTTTCACAAATCTAACAGAGATAGAGCCGTACTGTCTCCAAATCTTAACTGCTGCTCACTTGTTTGCCCTCTGTAACAGCTCCTATTACCTTCAATATCCTTTTTTTAATGACAGGTTGCAAATGTCCACCCTGTGTTTCTGATGCCAAGTGGAAAACACTATGGTTTGTTCTCTCACTTTTGAAATACCCAAAATTATTCCTGAGATTTTGACTTTTCTCTGGTGACACACCCTCAGGCACTTGGGGTCTGAGGCATTGAAGAGCCTCACATGGAATCTGCACCCACACCTCTGCCCTTCTGCCTGCAGCCTGGGGCTTCAGGGGAGAACAGGGGAGAGGCTCCTGCCCTGCCTTCCTGGCTGTGCCATTGTCCTTTGCTCTTGGCTCCTAGTCCCTGGTACAGCCACTGGCCCTTGTTGCTCTCTGACCTCAGGTTAGGGGTTATGCTACCTGGTCTCTCAAACAACTGCTACTCCTTACACAGTCATGGATTACTCCAAAACACTCCATGAGGCTGGATGTGATTTTTGCTCCCTCAGACCTCCTGAAATTTCAGTCTCAGTGTGTCAGTGCTGAAATTGCTACCTGGAGAATTCAGGGTGTTCATGCGGAAATTTGACTAAGCCACTCTTCAGCTGATACTTAGCTATTGAGAGGTGATGGGCTAGTAGCAGATAGGTTAATAGGCTGTTCTCCTGCCTCCCTTTAAGATGTCCCTTTCCAAGTTGCATATGTGAAAAGATGAGAGCAGCCTCTCCCCCTTTACCCAAATTGAAGCCATCATCTTTGGGTCTCAGAGGGTTTGTGGAAGTATGAATAGAAAACTAAAGGAAGGGCTGAACACACGAGGTTTCTGCATGTCATTTTAGCTATATACAACTTAGACTCTTAATGTTAAAAGCATGGTCATTGGTCATTGGTTCCCTGATTAGAGGTCTAAGACAGTGTTTTTTCACCTAGAAGAAATCTGAGTTTAACAAACAATCCAACTTGGATCCTATAAGCTGGTGATAGCAAGAAGTGCCTGTAGTACATCTGTCAAAATCTTCCCATGCCTTGCTGTTGGTGCCACGTCTCCTGACACTTCTGGTGGGTATGTTAAACCCTCTCCTGTTGCATTTAGTGAGAAATCCTCTGATCTTTTTCACCCTATAGCTCTTTTGTCACTCTTCAAGCTGTTAATTAGATTTACTGTAAAGTTTTGGTTATTAATCTTGTGTTCAATGCAGCTCTTTCTTTCTACAATGTTCTTTAACGGTGTGGGAACATCATGAGAACTAAAAAAGCAGAGGATTTTTACAGTTTTGTAATAAGTTTACATAGAGGTTTGAAATAGAGTTAAATTTTAGGTCTTGAAATATTTGGAGCTTAGAAAGTTTTTGAGGTATAAAAAACATAAAACAAGTAACTGTTGTATGCTGTAAGGTGCATGTGTAGTGTTTATTGATTGGGTTAAGTAGATGCTTGTAAGTTTTTAGCATTAGCCCATTGGATAAAAAACTTTTAAAAGATATCGTAACGAAGACAACTTTGGCTTCCGTTGTTTGGTGTGAGTTTTACTATCTTTAATGTTGCTACTTTCACGGAGACTGATAATGGAATAAAAAATGTGGGGATCACGTTTCAGTTGTCTTGTTCTGTTATTGGAAATTAGATCTCTTCGCTGTGTGCCTCTTTTTGCCTGCCTGGGCTAGCCTTGGCACACAGGTGACATGTGGGAGCGAGCTCGATCCTCGGAAGGATTTTACTCATTCTTGCGGGTTCTTGGCCTTGTCCAGACGATAGCAAGGCGAATGGTGAAGAAATAAAGAGGGGTCTCTCAGAGGGAACAACTGCAGAGGTTTATTGCGAGGTCTTCACCCTCCGAATGTCTGCCTTTGAGAGCATGTGCTCTCAGATTACAATAGCTTTTATTGGGGGGAGNAGGAAATAGGAATGAACCAAAGGGAGAACTGGGGTACATAAAACTGTAAAGTAACAAAGAAATGGATTACAAAATTAGAACTTAGTTTGAAAAAGCACCACTACAAGATCCAACAGAACTAGTAATTGTACATGATGCAAAAACGGGAATGCGATTTATTTGATGGAAGGCCATCAGTTTGGCTTATTTCTGTTTTCTCCGAGCTTCAGCTTCCCAGCTAGGTCATCTTCAGCAAAATATTCTATGACCAAAATATTTTAATTATATGATCTGAAACAGAAATCTTGTTATTCCACTGCATTAGTCACTATGAAAGTAAAAAAAAACTGGCACAAAATTTGGACAGTATATGAAGCACATTTTAAATCTGGTTTATACAATTTCTCTGTCAGAAATAAAGAAATGAAAATGTATTATTATGATTTCCTGCGAACCACCTATTATATGATTCTATGTATAATTAAATGCAATTTTAATTATTGTGCTATGGACCTCTAAAGTGATACTTGAAAATAAACCATTGAATGAAGAACAACACTCTTTTCTAGACAAGTAAGTCATTTGAGCTTCTTTGCACATCAAAAAAAGTCTTGTAATTGTTTAACTTCATAATTTGGCTACTGCCTTTATTAAGAGCTAACATGCAAAGGTTTGAGGGTTTTCTTCACTTACATCTTCATTCACATCCATGAATTAAACCTACCTGCAGAACCTGACATTCAGTGGAGTGCTGAATAGGTTAATTGTTTAATTTACAGCTGAAATTATTTTAAACTCCAGTGCAATTGTTCAATTGAATTTGAGTTGTTAATTTCTCTTTTTTTTTTTTTTTTCATTTACAGCTTTTAATTTATATACTTGCTTTTTCATGTTATTTTCAGTATTATGTTGTTTTCTGGTTTAAAGGAAATTTAAAAAGGTAGTTAACACCTGCAAAGCTTAAATTGTAGAGTATTTTCTGTTAAGGAAAATTTAATAATTTGTTAATAGACTTTTTTTAAAAAAGAGAGATGTTCAAGGGAGTTCTTCAGCTAATAATGTTAATGCACAAATTTTACATTTTGGAATAGATATAAATACTGTCCAGCTTTTGTATTCTACATATTCAATTATCATGACCACGCACATATAAAAATAAACCTATCCAAAATCACTCATGGAAATATTTTTAACCAGAGTTAAGACAGTGAATGAAATCATACTAAAATCTCCTGGACAAACCGAGACTTTCTATCTTTAGAGAAAGGGAAAATCCCTGAAAAAACCCAGGCAAGTTTATGCTGCACCAATAAAATAATGGATCAGAATTGTGTAATTTTAGTTTTATTATACTTAAGATTTTCCTGTAAAAGACTAGAACAGTTAGAAATATTTGGCATTCTGAAAATCTAAGCAATAAATCCAGAATTTATATATTTATCTGGACGTATACCTGACATCTAGACAGAAATATCTAGCTAGTAAAAAGTTTTCATGCAGGGTGTGGTTATAATTTGCAAAACTGCTACAACCTCCCATATAATCTTGACCACTTTAATTACAAAGAATGTCATATCAGTTGATCCATCCCTCAAAAAATAATGAATTTTCCAAAACTGAGAACATAAATTTCTTAGAAAAATTATATTTGGAGGAAAACAAAAATTGGTCTGAGTTTTTAAGGCCCGAGACATCAAGTCTCTGCAAATTCAATTTAGAACTCAAATCTTACAAACAATTGACTTTATCACCTACTTTTGAAACGTTAGCTCTATGGACTGTACTTAGTGCTGATTGGACTTCTTTTGTGGTTGTATCTCTAAGATATTAGCAAGTTTTTTTTGTACACTTTTCTGTCAAGGATATTTTTTAATAGCCCAAATGGAAAGATCGATAAATTTTCTTTCTACACATTTACAGCAGTGTTCTCAGTTAATAAAGAGGAAAAGTCAACTAGACTACTTCTAGACTAAAAACTAGAACTCTGACAGGAGATAATTATTCCATGCCAAACCAAAACAAGCACATTTGTTTTCTGCTGTTGAAATACTTGTTTATGCAACAGAGCACAGAATCACAGAGTGGTCAAAGGTGGCAGGGATCTCTGGAACTAGTCTGGTCTAACAGTCTGCTCCAAGCATCACCTACAGCCAGGTACCAAGAACATGTCCAGTCATCATTTTAACGTGTGTAAGTATGGAAATTCCACAGCGTTGCTGAGCAAACTGCAGCAGTGCTTGAGCATCCTCAAAATGGACAAGAATTTCCCAATGCTCTGACTGTACATCCTATGTTTCAGTTTGTGTCCATTGCCTTTGACCCTGTCACTGGACCACTGAAGAGCCTGGCTCTGATGTCTCTGCATCCTCCCTTCAGGTACATTGATAAGATCCCTGTCCAGAGGCTACTATTCTCCTGGCTGAAAGGTCCTGTCTTTCTCAGCCTTTCCACATAAACAGAGGTTCTTCAGCATTGCAGTGGGCCTTCACTGCACGCTTTTCAGCTCCAATTCTCCCTTGCTTTGGTGAAAGCTGGATACACAGCTCGAGGTATGGTCTCACTCATGATGAGAAAAACTTACCTGAGGATGAAGCCAGTGAAGCAGATTTAGCATGGAGGGGCTGTGTATTTTCACCTGCAATACGAACATTATATATAGATTAAATTCACTGCTAAGAGAAGCCGAACTGCCATTATGGTAAGCATAGTATATAAGAGAGGCATTTTGTGAATGTTCCTGCTCTGTATATGCAGAATTCACTGTATATCATAAAACTTTACTAGCTGCCTGCCACTAGAGGCCATCTATTTACTGATGAAACAAACAATGAAGAAGATTCAATTTAATTTAGTTTTGTTCAATCTGTGAAACAGGGAAAAAGAAAATATAAGAAACTTCCCAGTTTTAGAAAACACAGAAACTAGTGTTTCTGAAAAGAAATAATTAATTCTTTATTGATCTACTCATTAAATTCCAAGGGTAGGAAAAATACATGGAACTTATTGTGAGAAAAATCAATTTGTCTGATAATGATATTAGCTCTGAGTATGTTTATAGGTGAAATAACATGAAGGTTACAGAAAGCAGGTGAAGTTTGGCTGAAAGTAAAAGATTACGGCATTGAGACAAAAACAGGAGAAGCCTTAAGTTTCCACGTTGAGGCATATTAGTTGTGCAGCTTAATAAATTATGGGAATAACTATAGATATTAACTGTAGGAATAACTATACGTACTAACTGTTTAAGTATCACTAACCTAGTAACCAAACAAGCATATACTTAAATGTATTTCACTTCAAGATATGTTGGTTGGACTTCCCAAGAATTAAAATTACATGCCTTAATAAAGATCATTATTCAAGAAAATATCTCCTATGTCATATATTCAAAACAGGGGGAAAGTTGATATTGCTTCTTTGGGTGCATACTGATGTCACAATTAGGCACAATCCAAATGAAAAGCTAGATTACCATAATTTAAGTAGATACAAGAGTCTAAACAAGCACTACGATAGTGATAGAGGAACATGATTTCCCTGAGGCACAATGGGATTTGGAGGTACAGATAGTTAGATCCTACAGGAGAAGTGTACATAGCTGTAGCCTTGCTCTCTTCACTTTAAAAGATATTAGTATGTTAGCTATAGCATTAGCATCAGGACTGGAACAGGATTAAGATCTTACTAGTAATATAAAACAGTGAAGATAGTCTAGATAAAAAAAACAAACCCTAATATATGAAGTTCCTAGTTCTACAAGCCAATCAGGCAGGCTCATTTCTATTTTATTCTGACTCTCTCTGGTTACCAACACTCCTCTTCTGTGGAATTTAATCAATTCTGATATTCTGGTGGTTTAGAGTCTTTTTTGCCCTCCTGGATGTTTCAGGGCAGACGCATGAAAGAGACAGAGGCTTCAGACTTCAGTTTCTCCAAGGTCTATCACTTTGTTTATTATTCCTTATCTCATAGTTCTCTCTGTGCCCAGCGAGGTCTGTCTTGAACACCCGCCATGGTACGATCTGCCCGTCCCCCGAGAGGAGGACGCCTTTTATACAGATTATTACGAACATATTGTTTACCATTTCTTACCAATGTCCACCATCCACATCAAACAAACCATACCTACTTGGCCCAATCTCCACAAGCCACACTATGCTAACGTCACATCAGAAAATGGAGGTGAAGAAGAAGAAGAAAAAACCTAGGGAACCGCCCCAAAATCTCCATCTTGTCTCCATCTACTTCTATTATAGAAAACCTAAAACTACATATTTCTCACTCAGTGATAAGCTAAACTACTGTGTTCCACACTCTTGAGATTTGTAATTCATCCCTGCTTTGTGTCACGGTCTGTGACCCCCATGGACAGGGGTAAAAACCCCCCTGTCACCCCCCTGGACAGGGTTGTAAACACCCTGTACTGGGGTAAATCCTTCTTGTTCAGTTCCCAGATTGTCTGGTCAGGGTCTCCTGAGCTTCCAGGGCAGCCAAAGAGGTGCCCTGGGTTCCGACACTCTTCAAAACTGGGAAATACACTTGGTAAAACTGCTACTTGCATCTTTAAATAGCAAAAAAGTATGCAAAAATTCAAGACCAATTTTTGTAACTGGAAAAAAAATTAAAAAGAAGGTGGAAAAGGAGATTCTTCATTAAAAAAAGAAGAGTAATATTCATTTTTCATAGTATTCTTTGAATTAATTCTGACCCAAATGATAGAAAATTGTGCAGAGAGAGCTAGTAGAGAGGAAATAACTAAAAAAGGAGGATTTTTTGTCAGTGGCAAGGTATCAGAAATAAATTGTGCAAGCATTTGAAATCTGAAACATTCAGCAAATACTGAAAAGCTGCCTGAAAATTGGGTTCTAAGGACACCAGATAATCTGCTTTGCATCTTCTTTTATAGCTAGCAGAGTCAAAGGGAATATTGTACTGACAAAATTTTTACTGAGTTTCTGCGAGGTAATCTTGCAATATAAGAGTGTGTCTGTGCTCCACTTGGCCTTTATATTAGAGGGGATGGCTTTGAGATAATTGAAAAAAATATTTTGAATATGCATTTTCCCCCATTGCCTTATCTGTTTGCAAAAACTCAATCACTCGAAATTCAGAGAATTACAGTTCTGAGACTTTATAATGCAAATTGTATTTCTTAAACAAAACCACAGGTATTATCTAGCATTCCCATGATTGCAAGAAATTTGACATGGCATGATAACATGCAACTGGACAATTCTAACTAGTGAGGCTGAAGACTCAGAAGCTAACCAAACACGATACTGTGAAGTTAGAAGGACCACAGTTTTATATTTCTTCCATTTAGCAATTTAGCAATATTTCCATTTAAAATAGTTGTTTTCCTTAAAATAATGTCTCTGCAAGGTATTCCAGTATTAATTTTATTATGGTCTTCTGTAATACACATTCTTATTTTTCCCCTAGAATATAGCTTCCCATTCCTCCTTTACATTTAGGATCAGAAAGGGACTTCCTAGTCAATCAGTTTTCATGTCTTTATCCTAGTCATAACTTGATTCAGCTCCATTTGGAATTTTAGAATTCAGTAAATCTGTTACTGACAAGTTCCAAAACCTCACCTCTACTGAAGATTAAAAGCCTTCTAATGTGAAAGAGAAAATTAATTGTAGTCAGTTCATCAATTTGTTCTGAAAGCTTCTGTTGCATTATTTCTTTTTCCTTATGGTTGCATATTTCATGAAGCACTTCAGCTTTTTAGATTGAACAAGATTGTTTCATTCACCTTTTTGTAGAAAACAAACTTCTCTGTCCTATTTCTGCACATTTTATCCTTCAAAAGTGATTTCATCTGAAGCTGAGGATACAAGTGGTACACAATATAGTATAACAGTGGGTACCTCTGACTGCAATATACACATGAACTGTTGCTCATATTTGCCCTTTTGATGAGCATCTTTGGTCTGGGCAAATACCTCACCAAATTCACCTCACAGTCTTTTACTATTTTTTATCTGAGCACTCTAGATACTGTCCTAGAGACCACTTATATTTTGCTATTTCCAGGTAGGTTTTGTATCCAGTCTTAAATGCCAGGAACTTAAACATCTTTAACGGCTTTAGATACTATCTCAGAGTAAAGCAGTTTATAAAAGCTGGTTAAATCTTCTGCATTTGTCTGTAAATTGCTTTTGGGGACATAACGAGCACAAAAAAAGTTTTTCATTCTCTGTCTCTCTCTTACTCTCCCTTCAGCTTTTTCCTAAAATCAGTACTCTCTAGCATGGTATAAATTCTCAAAACTTCAATCCAATTTAATTTCCTCAATTACTCAATTCCCTCTTTAATTTCTAGATTAGACCTACATTGCACACCAAAATGCTATCCTCCTCCCCAGTTTTCTTAAAAATGTTGGCTTCATTTGAACATACTTTTTTTTCATACCAAGCTCCACTAGCTTCTCTTTTTGCCTTCCGTTCTGTCATCTTCCTGTGGTGATAAACAAAACCACCAGTTGATGGAGTGACAACTAGAGGAAGATAACAACAAAACCTAGCTGATTTGGCAGATCAAGGAAGGTTTTCATGTCTTATTAGCAGTATAATATTTTAGTAATTTCAAGGGTTACTCTTACTATACAAGCATGTAGGCACTCTAGCAAGGATCAGGATGTTATTTCAAATGGCATGTCCTACTGTACTATAATTAGGAGGATATAAAAGAAAATCAAAAGAATGGAAACACAAAAAGAAGTCTCTACTATATTCTTCCTTTACACAGACTGGTGTGCCAGCTGGTTTATGCATATTCTTAGACCTCCCATGAAGCTGTGAACTGGGATTTATCTTGATAGCCACTTGAGGAAAACAACATTCTGGATTATAGTCTGAAATTACAATTAATTTCAGGGCTTGGGATCATCAGTGACTAGCAGAGGAATGCTTCACAAGGAAGCAGCTTTCTGCACTCCTATGGGCTTGGGGAGGGTCACTTCTGGCTGTGGGGGTGGGACAGCACCTGAGGTGGCCAATGAGGAGAGTGGAGAAGATCCAGGGAAGACCATGGTCCTCCAGCTCTCACCACCACACATGGTCTCTACAAGATGCTGCAGAAGCAGCAAAACCAGCTGATTTTCCATTTTCAACTTACCTATTTGAATAAACAGAAACATATTCTCTTGTCTAACTTACTTGTTTTCTTCTTAAGAAAGAATGTCTCCATTTAGTTTCTGTGTTGTTATATGAATACTGGAAGATGTGTGCTTGTCTCCAAGAACAGATGACTGGGGATTTAAGACAATGCCCTGGCTTTCGCTGTGAAACCAAAGTCACCGCTGATGTTTCCGGATTCAATCCTCTTTCTCTTGACTCTAAAATGTGCTGGACTCTTTAAAGGGGAAGGACTTTTCAGGATTAACTGGTACTGTCCAGAGATGAACACGAGTGATGACAGCTCTCAGTCAGGATACCCAGACTCTCTTCTGGTTATTCTTGTGCAGATGAGTCAAATAATTTATACTAAATGCAAACAAACTCAGACTTTCTTATGCCCTTGACAAGTTCTCATGATTGGTGCCTGCAACTGAATCAATGTGTTTAATGACTGGAAACTCCAGCATGTGGAAACTTTCTGAGGTACAGGAAGAGAATAATATTTCAAAAGGATAGCATCTGCAAATGTCCAGAGTTTTTGTTGTGGGAAGATCATGTTGCCTAAAGCGGGAAAGTACTATATCTGGTACATTTTGCAACTTTTCCCTTTTTGCAACACTTACACAGAACATTTTAATGTTGTTATGGGTTCTTTTTTTTTTTTTTTCTTTTATCCCGTTTCTCGAAAGAAACATTCCTGACGAGTTTTCTCAGTTATGTAATTTCTTCTTATTATTTTTACTANAGGGCCGGCACTGCCCGGGCCGCCCCCCGGGGTATTTAGAGGAGCGTTGGGCGCGGGTTCCGCTCGCAGCCGCGGGTGGCAGCGGCCTCGGACACCATGAAGGGCGGCGGCATCGAGAACCCGGCGTTCGAGACACCCGGCTCCGTGCTGGGCCCGCAATGCTACACGGGCCCCGCCGGGGAAGGCGCCGACACCGCGGACCCCGCCGGGCCCAGCCNGCAATGTTTTTTTGGGTTTTTTTTTTTTTTTTTTCTTTTATCCCGTTTCTCGAAAGAAACATTCCTGACGAGTTTTCTCAGTTATGTAATTTCTTCTTATTATTTTTACTATTATTACTATTACGAGTATTTTTTTTTTTTCCTCAGAAAGACTGTTGTTGGAGAGCATCGACGTGACTCCGAGCGCTGTCGATGCTAGCGGCCGCGGTGCGGGGAGCTGTCCCTGCANGGGCCCCTGCAGCCCCAGAGCTCTGCAGCTGTGCAACAATCCCCAGGGGTACTTGGCTGCCTACAGCACGTTGGCCATCTTCCAAGGTACCTGCTGCGCGGGGCACGCGCTGTTCCCCATCCCGGGGCTGGCGGGAACCGGGCGGGAGCCTGGGCTGGAGAAGGCGGGGAAGGAGTGGTGAATGTTTTGAGTGGTGGGTAAGGAGAGGCAGGGTTCCTGAACAATGACGGTAAATGGTTCGGCTCGGGGTAAGAAAGTACGCTTGTGCCCGGGATGGGGAAGTTGCATGCTCTTTGTACTTCACTCTGTTTCTCCTTTCTTCTTTTCCCATGTACTTTTTTGACCACTGCTGAGTCTACAGTCCTACCAGCTCTTTGCTTCATGCACTTGTCAATGCTGCGTCCCCACTGACCACAGGAAAATAGTGCTTATTTTGCACACGCAGGCAAGAGATTTAGATGGGATTAAGACACCAGTATAAATATAAAAGTGTAGTACCCCCCTGCTTTCTTACTTGCTTACTAACTGAAACACTACCCTAGCCTGGCTGGGTTGGAATTTGGGTAAATTTGAAAACAGCAAAAACGTGTGATTTTGTTCTGCAAATACCAGTGTAGCCGTCTCCCTAAAACTTAAATAAAAGTTGACCTTGGGAGTAACCTGAAGCTTGGCTTGGCCTAAATTCCTGTTGTTTAGCTTCAGAGATTCTTATCCCTATTTTTGGTTTTCTGTCATGTTTGGTTAGGGCCTTAGCAAGCCTTGGATTTAGGAAGTAGAAGTGTTGGGGAGGAGAAGAATTACTGTAAAAAATATTAAAAATTGAGGCCTGTGAAACTTGGATATTTGTCTGCCAAAAGGAGTGATTGGGTCAGTATTCATGACCTTTTGAGTTTATTTGACTAGCTAGAAAAGAGAAATCAAATCATTCATTCCTGAATGATTTGCCATGAAGGTCCTTGTTGTTACTCACAAAGGGATTTCTATAAAGAGGTGGAGGGGAATGTTGGATACTTGATGTTAGGGGAGAGAGCAGCCTACACCATAGAAATGCTGGGTTTGGATGGCTCCGTTCCACCTGGAACCACACTGAGGCAACTGGAATGGTATGAGGAGAAGAGAATTGGAAGGTCTGCTTAAAACCTAGAAGGATTTTAATGTTACTTGTGATGCTTGGAGAGTCCTTGCATGAACTAGTGTCCTAGTATGTGTTTCTGTGAACTTCTGATTTTAGCCCCTTCAAATTCTGATCTTGTCCTACTATATAGGTTTAGTGTTAGAAAAGAAGTATTTAGAAAGTTTTGGGATAAGCCTGTTGTTTCTTGCTTGGATTTGGAGGGTCATGCTACAGGTGGTAGGATCAGAAGATAATTACTGTTGCAGTTGTCCTGCCAAATTTGTTTTCTCTATAAATAAAAAGAATGGGGGTGTGTCTGTGGAAAAGCTTCTTACATCATAGGTTTCAATAACGGAGTAGTAGAAGACTTTTAGAATACACATATATTTTTTTTGAGTGGGATAAGAATATGGATAGGCATTTAAAAATGCCCTTAATATGACACTGAAAAGATTGTTAAACTAGGCAACGTTTCTTGAATATTTCTAACATGTCTAAATTTCTTCAAATCAGTCTTGCTCTGATCTGATTGTTCAGCTGAATAACAAACTCAGCATACTTTAAAATCTTGGTTGTAGTCTGGATGAAGGAAGGAAACTTACAGTGTTTGTTTTGGAAGCTGGGGTGTAGGCATGGCTGTTGCAGGTCTTGTGACATACTTGATGTGTTAGCTGGATTTTCTGGCAAGAGTCTTTCCTTTGGTTAGAACATAAAGGAAACTGGATGCTGAAGACAACCTCTAATTCTTTTTGAGATGTGGGAAAAACAAGGATCATAAGCAAGAAATTCAGGCTTATGTGTGAAACCAAGTGAAAATATTCAGGTCTTGCAGCTTCAGAGTTTAGATAGAAGCACACAAAACACAACTAAGATTTTGAAGTTATGTGACGTAATGCTGTACTCTAGTATGGGTCTGTCCTGGTTTAAGGGAAATTTGGGAGGAAACTCCCAATGGGGTCCCTCTAGAAAAACAAATTTGAAGCAGCACCTCCCCCAGCTGGTTTGGGAAAAGATTTCCTTGGAGAAAAGTGGAAAAAAAACCTGTTTGCTTAACATGGGCAATAATATTAAACAATAAAATGAATAATATTAAACAATAAAACCTCTCACTGTTCCGAAGAGATGGCAAATTCAGATAGTCCTTGTCATGGGTTGTAGCTCACCTTGCTCAGTCTCTTATAAACCCCTCCTGTGCTGGAAAATGCCACATCCTGGACCCCGGTGGGGCACAGGTGTGAGCTCTTGGCGTTCTTCTGGGATTTTAGTCCAGAGCAGGTTTGAACAGTTCCAAGTACAGAGAGCTTCTCTGCCTCAGCTAGCTAAAGCTAACTAAAAAGCAAAAGTGAGGTCTCTCCCACTGTCCATGCTGCAGACCACACTGTCTGAGAAGGATGCAGGGGAGCAAGGGCAGTTTCTGAAAACAAATTCCCATTTCTTTTCTCCCTCTTTGCTCTTGGAACCAGGTGCAGAACTTAATATCCAGCATAAACAGAACAGACAGTTGGGGATACAAGTATCTTAAAGTCACCCCAGGACAGGTCTAATCATTTGATTTACCCTTGAAATTACAGAAGCCACACTGAGGGAGATAAGATACTTCTATTAAAATTGCCTAATGCACCTCTAGAAAAGATTATTTCTCAATGCATTGAAGATTAATGAAGTAATCCATAACAGACCTTTGATGAATGTAAGTTGTTATAGTGGGCTTTTTAAAGGAGTGAACATAGTGGATGATTATCTGCAGTGACCTGGTATGTTGTGAATCTAACTAAAAGCATGTATTTATTTGTCAGAATATTTTCTAGCTGCTCCTGAAAATAGACTGTTATTATTAGCACCTGATGTTCTGTATTGCAGCTTCTCAGAAGATTTTAGGTGGAGCTTAACTCTGATTTCTGGCACTTTCTGTTTCAAGTACATGTGAAACCTGTATTTCCAGAATACAAAACACTTCTTTGCCTAGAATGTTATTACATGACTAATAATTGCTTTCTGTATGGCACTTAGAATTGCCTAAATGTATGATTGCATTGAGTAATACAGTAACTGGATGTGCTCATAGCTCTAGTGGAAAACAAGCCAGAGGTTATCTCACTATTTTGAGTACAAGACGGACTGTTTATTTCTCATGTCATTAATAATTTTTAATGAATAAAACAACAAAACCACAGTTTGAGATTGGTCCAGTCGAATCTACCTAAAGTCTTCAAATACCACTAGTATTTTATAGGCCAATTAGACCTGGTTCTTTTACCAAGGCCTTTTTAGTTATTTTTGTGTGCCTGTTGTTAAAGCCTTTAACAGGCACACACTTATAACAACTGCAAAACATGTATTTTTGTTGAATGGATGAAGAAAAAAAAAGACTGTGTTTTGTGATATCAAAAGCTAAAGTTGGTTTATAATTAATCTGGATTTTATGGGTCAGTACACACTGTGCCTAGATCTCCAACAGATGTGGCAGGACAAAAAGGTTTTGGTTGAGAATTAAAAAAAAAAGTTTAAAAAACTAATTTCTATACTACAATTTTAAGTGTTGGGATATCCTTACAGAATTTGTTTTTCGGATCAAGTTAGTATCAGCCAGGTTCTGTCTTTCTTGAAGAGACTTTCATGATTAGTCACTTGATGATGTAATTGGAGAAGTTATGCTGCCATTCATCACATCTGCATTTGTAAAGATGAAGTCTGTATATCCATTATAATTAACTGGAAGATTTTATGGCTTTTAGGATGTAAATTAAAGGTAGTGACTTAAACTACAGGTAAAAGACAATGCCTTCTAGTTCTGTAATCCACTTGCTGTGTAGCACACCTTCATAAAGGTGTTTAAAAGCCTTATTAAATGTTTGAAGTTCTGACACATGGGAAAAACTTATTCATTCCTTCATGCTAATATTGTTCTTTGGTTAATGCTTCTTAAGAGGAAAATAAAGTTTCTGAACGTGTAACTATTGGCACTGGAAGGATGCCTGAGTACTTGTGTAAATCCCATATGAATTTAAGCGTGATGACTAAACTGACAGGTGAAATTGTCAGTCTTAATAAAGCAGCCATAGTAGGGTACTGGAACTAATATTGTCCCAAGAGATGCTTCCATATAGAAAGCTGAAGTTTGGCTGTTTGAAAACAGCTGGTTTATTTGGAATAATTTTATTAATACATTAGAGTGCTCTAAGGAGATGTAATTTGGCTTAAGTGGTTGTATTTATGGATGGTGCAATGCTTGTTGAAAACTAACTGAAACACATTTCTGTCATTAGTCGTGTGTTCCCTTCTTAGAATGACAGCAGAAAAGAATGTTTTAATTTTAGAGTAAAACTAACTGTAGGGCTTGTATCAGGGGAGATCCTCATCAGTCATCTGTAAGGTTACAGAACTCAAACATATTTGTACCTCTGACTGTAAGACTTCACAACTTTTTTTCAAGTATATATTTTATTATAGGTGCAATTTAATTAGACTATGATAAGGTTATCTGACAGTATTATAATTACAGCTATTTATCTTGTAACTGAATCCTGTTTTGGTACTGCTAAAGCCAAACTCCTGGTGTTTTTCACAGGAGTGAAAATCTTCTATGCTGTGAAGCAGGGTAGAAGATTCAAGTTAGTCTACAGACAGTACTTTTGTAAAAATGGGTAGAGCGTCTAAGCATGCACTGACAATTGTAGCTTAGTTCTGTTTTTAGTTAATTCTTTCACAGTTCATCTGTGCTTCAGTAGGGCAGCTTGCGCAATGGCTTTTTCCCATGTTGTTTGATAATTTTGGTTCTGGGAAGTTACAGATTTAAGGGGCAAACCTTTTTTCCTCAGTTGAAGCAAGTCACCTCTTTGCTCTGAAACAGTTGCAAAGAATTTTTAAATAGCTTTATACTTTTTTATATTGTACAGAATGCATGTTTGTTCAAAAGCCTTCCTTTATCTTCTTTTTATAGTGGCAGAGAGTTGGTTGTTTGCAATAATTCGAAAACTGTGTCCTGAACTTGCTTCAGTCATAGCATGTATTCTAATGAAAGTTTTAACCTTGACTAAATTACCTTTAATTTTTAAAGTATCTTATGACACTGTAATGCATTCTATTTGAAATCTGTGCTTCAGACAAATATGCAGGTCCTGTGCAATTTGGCTGGCTAAGCTGGCACTGTCTTGGTCTACTCTGTACCTGTATTTTACAGATAGTAAATATCTTATAAAGGAACCTTGTATAACTGTATATATTAATTTTAACCCTTCCATCACACAAGGGTAAGTTTACCTCTGCAACTCTATTGAATTAAAGTATCTTTGACTAATTATCTCCTTTTTTATTTTTACAGGTATTGTGGTAAATGGCCTGGTTAACATTAGTATTTCAACAATTGAGAAGCGATATGAGTTGAACAGTTCCCTCACTGGCTTAATCTCTGCAAGCTATGACATTGCTTTTTGTTTATTGTCACTGTTTGTATCTTACTTTGGAGAAAGAGGGCACAAACCAAGATGGCTTGCTTTCTCAGCATTTATGCTAGGACTGGGCTCTCTTGTATTTTCCTTACCACACTTCAGTAGTGGAAAATACCAGTGGGGAAGTAAACTTGAAGGTAAGTTGATGGTTATTTTGGAAATTACTCTAAAAAATTAAAATCTCTGTATCAATATGGTGCTACTCCTTATTTGGCACAACATAGTTAATCTCTGTCAATGTCCTAAAATAGGGTGCTCTCTGTAACTGAAAATTGATTCTTTGACATCTGTAAATTCAAGAGCTGCATTTCTGCACAGTGAACTTTTTTTTTTCCAGATGCAATCTGAGTCTCAATATCAGTTCTTACTCTTAAGCAACAGTTAAATAAAATGATTTTTTTTCTTGCTTTGATAAATTCAATTAAAATTCACTTTAAAGAAAAAATTATCTGGCATCTCTTTGTGACTAGGAATCAAGTTAGGTCAACAGTGTAGGAGAAATGGTAAAGCTGTTAGTCATACTATCTTATGTGGAAGGTGACTACTTCTTGGATTTCTTTGTAGTTTTGAACGCTTAAAGGCATGTTGATAAATTCAACAAGTTTCTCTACATTCTTTTAAAATATGTTTATTTTAGCTTGTGGATTATTTTGAAATAAAGAAGAAATAAGCAATACTGAACTGTACTGAACAAAGCAGTACTTAAGTCATGGGTGTAGGTATCTCTCTCAGTTCTTAAACTTTTCTCACCAAAACAAGACAGCACAGTGTGATTAATGCCAACAATCTGTATTTCAATTTAGTGGCACACCTATAATATGGAAATGTTCAGATATGTTTGAAGCAAGATGACTTGTCTTTTAGGATTGTCTTGCTATTGCAGTCTTTAATTAAAATTATGCCTTCAATGACTAAGCATATTAGCGTGCTCACTAAAAAAATCAGTAGCTATAAAGGAACATGGTGGAAGGTTGTTGATTCTCAAATTAATTTCTTTAGTAGTAATCATTTCGTCCACTTCTACGAGCTGTTTAGATGTTAGTTAAAAAGGTTGGGCAAGCTATTTCTTCATATCTAATAAATGAGGATCTGAAATAGCAATTAACTGAACAAGGTCAAAAGAAAACATCTTCAGTGTTTTGGGGGCTATGAGGGGATAAGCTTGTTAGCTCTTGGAAGGGGGACAGCAGGTTACTTGCTCCTGGCTCTGTTACAGTTCCATTTCCCTACAATTTTGATTTCAGTATTGACCTCTCTACTTCACTATGGTGAAGTATAAATCTGATTCTGGTTTGTTTGTTTGTTTGATTTGGAACAAGATACTGACAGTGTGGGAGAGCAGATTACCCAGATTACCAACTATTGCAACTGATCTTTCCCCTTTCAAATAATTTTAGTTGAAATCCCAAAGAGCATGTTACTGTTTCACCCAACATCCATCATTGAAGATGGCTGTAGGTATTGGTGACTTTATTGGGAATGTGTTCTACATGGACTTTTGAAGTCAAAAAGCAGTGGAGAATTTTCGAATTGGAATGTGTTTTCTTCACCATAGCACTGTCAGCTGACAGCTTGCGTGCTGCTTTCACTGTTGTAATGCAGGTGCCTATGCTGTGCCTGTGGTGAGCACATTCAAGATCTTAAGCTACTTAAATAAAACACTATCAAAGAGAAATGACTAAGAGTGCAGGGAATGTCTGCACCCTGGCAGTCAGCACAAATCTTCAGGTGCAGTGCAACACCATCTCTTAACTGTCAAGTAAACCACAGCACAGGATTAGGGGATGTCTGGTTTAGCTGGTCCTGAGGTTGATGAAACATATTAACTATATTTTAACTATTAGTTGCAGAATTTAAAAACACCACTGCCCAGAAGCCTTCCTTTTTAATTATTTGTGTGAGTCGCTTGTAAAGACCTTAATTTTTTTTTATTAAGCTTGTATTTGGTGCTTTGTATTAAAATTTACCACTTATTTTATTTCTGAAGAGTCTTGTTACCAGTTGATTACTTGATTATTAATGTTTGTCTGTTATAGGTCAGTACAGTGACTTCTACATGCAGGATAATTTTAAAGTAGAGTTCAATGCAGTATTTAATGTGGCTGCCATATTAATTAATAAGTCTAGTCTGAAATACAAAATACATCTAGCCTCCAGCACAAGCCTTACAGACTTCCTGGAACTTACTGCTTTAACTTGAGATAATAATTTACTTCTATTCTGAGTATACCCATATCCTACTCTACAAATCTATTTGATCATTTATTTATCATAACACCACTTCCTTGAAATAGTTTAATCCATTTCATATTGGAAAATTTGCTAATTAATGGTCTGCCTAATAGTGATTTTTTGTTTGTTTGTTTTTTAAGCCACTGTTAAATATGTTTTCTATTCTCCAGAAAGGTTTTAGACTCAAGTTTGTAACCCAGATGTGACCAGCTGTTTGTTCTGGTAGCTTTCCCAGATTGCTTGGGCCTCCGGTGCCCCAGCTGCCTTCCTTGTCTGCAGTCAGGGGCGTCCCCTGCTGGCTTATCCCCAGCAGAATCAACTTAATTTGATTAATCGGGCAGCACAGAGGACTGTGAAAACTGCAAATATTATAAGTAGTGTACCTTTAAACTTCAGTCTCAGATTTTATTTTAAAATTAAACAAGTTTCAATATGTCTGTGACAGCAAATGTGAACCGTAGTTTCTCACTTGACACAAGGAAAATAACTTCATTGTGAAGACAGTCAAACACTGGGGCAGATTACCCAGGATACTTCCTACGTTGGAAGGAAGGAAAACTTTAAAGACTCTTCCTTTTGAAGTGAGGTTTTCTAATCCCAAATATTGGCCCGTTTCTGTGCAATGGCACTGTAACACCTATTGTGTGCTAGAGGAACTAAAGATTAGGATAAGCTTTCTTTAAATACCTGATGTGGGGCCAGCACTTCCTTTCATTTTATTTTGTGAGCCCTTGGTGGGGATTGATCTTGCCCCTTCTTTGCATGAGTAAAAAGTGTTCTCAGATGGGGCTAGGAAAATAAAGGCTGTAATAACTTTGTAGTTGAATAGTGTGAATTAATCAGTCCACTTATCTGATCTGGAGGACATTTTCATACATTTGTTCAGGGGGGCTCATTACTACCAAACTGATGGGTTTATCCTCTTTCTTAGAGCTTTATGCTCTTATGTTGGGGCATGGAAGCATGGAACATGGAAATGTTTCTCCCACGTCTTGTCTTGGTATTCTGCCACCAAAAGTGCAATGATAGCAAGAGAAAGGAGAAGACAACCCAATACTCTCTGTTTTCAGTTCTTCTTTTCTCTTCCCTCCTTGTAGTGCCAAATATTACAGACACTACCTGGCACTGCTGTACCACTACTTTCCTCTTTGTGTGTGTGCACAAGTATAGAGGCTTTACATTAACTTCTCCTTTTAGAGAGATGGCAGTGGGTGTTCTAGGAGAGATAGTGATCTAGGTTTTTCCCTTTTTCATAGGCAAACACTTCTCAAAAGAGTGAACATAAAGGGAGGATTATCTTTGCTAATGACAGACTGCACTTCCCATCAGGCCTAGATTTCCTCATGTTCTTCAGGCTGCTCTGTCACTTAAGAGTGGAGGTTGTCAGTGCTCCTCAGAATTGTTATAAGGTACAAGAATACAATGAAGTGTCTGGGAGTATTCATAACATAATGTGTGGAATGACCATTTGACAGGTGGTTGGTTTTTTCATACATCTGGCCAATAATACTGTGAACAAGCCTGTGCATATTTATAAGGCTGTTTCATTCCTGTTGCCTTCCTGGATAGGAAACAAAAACAAAGCCCTGCTATTATTTCTTTTGGGGAATATAATATCACTAATATGGCTTGGCACTGCCATGTTGGATGTATTAATAGATGTGAAAATTAAAATGGGAGCCTGACATAACAGCATTCTTTTGTAGTTTAGCTTTCAGTACAGATCATTCTTCAGATTGGACTGTGAGTTGGGTAACAGAATTGTAAAGGCTTGCTGTCTTTGTTTTTCAGAAACGTGTCAAACTGCAGAAACCACCTTTGCTAATGCCACTTGCAGTGCCACCACAAACTCTTCACTTCACAAGTATCTGTATGTCTTTATCCTTGGACAGCTGCTGCTGGGAGTTGGAGGAACTCCTCTATATACTTTGGGGACAGCTTTTATTGATGATAGTGTCCCAAAACACATGTCTTCTCTTTATATAGGTAACTTTAAAAATTTTTTAACACATTGTCTGGATAGATCATAGATTGCAATCCGTTCCAAATATTTTTATGAATTCCTTGAATTAAACAGTCTTGTGATTATTACTTACGTGCATAAGGTATTTCTACATCAGTTACTCTGCAATTTAGATATTAGTCTGCTCTAAGTTTTTTCAATTTTTATTTTGTAGAGCATGGTAAAGCTACTTTGAGCACCCCTCCTGTCACCTTTTCATGTCAGTAACTGAAAATTGTTAAATGGTTAATTGTGTCTTGTCTGTTAACAACCGAATAAGTTGCAGCAAAAAACCTTATTTTTATGTCATACGTGTTGAAAAAACACTGAGTAACAGTCAGGTCAGTATCTAGATCATATTGTATCCTTTAACAATTTTATTTACTTACCTTCTAATAGAGGCTGGTGTGCCTCGTGTGATCAATTCAGTTCTCTAGCCACATACAAATTTGGCAGTTGGCTGTGCTGGAAGTATAGAGATCACTTCATGGGATCTGTGTAAAACTTAAGGAGTACTAATATATAGCAATAGTTTTTAATCTTTTTCAGTCACCATTCTCTAGGTTATGTGCCATTTTATTGCCAAGTTCATTGTAGTCCAAGTGTGTTTTCTGTGGGTATGAAGATACTTATTTTCTCCTTCTCACATGTAAGCAGATTAAAAACATATTACCTATACTTGTAAACTTGTAAGAGGAATTCAAAGCATCTCAGATTCCAGGAGTGTTTTCAGACCACATCAATATTTTAAGGGGTAAATTTGAAATCATTATCTGTTTGCCTGCAATTTTTTGCACAGTTTTTCCAGGCAAGCTACTGCATTTGATGCCAACGAATAGGATAGGTGCATATGATAAATCTTTGTCATCTAAGACGAGTTTTGATTTTGCTGTTCCTTTATTTTGAGAGGGATAATACTACATTTTTATTTCTCCCCTGCCTCCTCCCCTGAAAACAGTGAAATAAACAGAGTAGAATTAGGATTGTCTGCATGACTGGGGGAACTAGTGACATGAAAACTCAGGAGAATGGTGTCAGTGTTCATACTTTAAAAAAAAAAAGACAAATGCAATAAATTAATGTGTGCACAGTCTTCAGACAACTCAGTTTGAGTTCAGAAGAGCAGTGTATTCTGCCTAATATAACAAATATATTCCACTTGCACTGGAATGCAAGTGAGTGGGTAGGTAACTAAGCCTTGATTCTTGCTTCATGCAATGTATTAAGTGTTAAACTGTGTTGTATTGCTTTATATTATATAAGAAGGCTTATTCAATGCAGGAAAAAAAAAAAAAAAACAAACAAAAAAAACCACCCACAAAACAAAAGCAAAATAAACCCAGAAGTCACCCTTAAAACTGTTCATAAATAGCCGCTAGCCCCTTTGACTGTAAGGCTGCAATGCATAAGCTGGTATTTCTCTTCTACACTGGGTGCATTTTCATGGGGACTGAGACATCTACAACTAAAGCCACTGAAGTTAAATAATTCCAAATGATGTTTAAATGGACTGTTTGGAAGAAAATAGGCACTTTCTAAGCTCAGTTTGAAGTCCTATAGAATGAATATGAACTCAGCTCAGAAAGTTCCTGTGACTATGTCACTATTTGTGGAATGTGGGAAAACCTGGGATATACCTACTCAATATTTTTTTTAACTTGACTGTCACATTTTGCATTGCTTGACCCTCTCGCACCCTCTCACCCTCCTGACTCCCCCATCGTTTTCTTACTAGAGGGAAATTAGGTACTTGTGATTCATAAACTTCAGAAACAAATGAGAAATCCAGATTATTCTACCTGGGGAGACAGTAGGAATGCATGTTTACTAATTAAAGATGGATCTAGTTGCTATTAATTGTAAGCCCTAATCTGCGGAGACATTGTTCCTGCTATCAGTGAGTGCTAAACTGCAACAGAAGTCTATCTGAAGGCCAGAAACACTACTATGACATCAAAAAGTCTTGTACTCTTCTGTAGGGTATGGTTACACTAGCAACTTTTCAGGTTGATGTTTTCTTTTTTAGAGGGAGAGGGTAAGGGGTTTGTTTGTTTTGTTGTTGGTTTGGGGTTTTTTCATTACAACTGTCAGGAGCTGTTAAGAGCCTTGCTTTTGTATTTAAGGCAGATGCTACTCCAGTCAGATACTTTAATATAACTCTTCTGGTTTTAGAAGATCTAGAAAACAACTTAAGATTCAAATAATAATATTAACTTAAGATTAAAATAAATAAACATGTTCTTAAAGATTGTGATTAATAAAGTTAATAACCATTGTTCATAATATCATTGATTTTTTT
>VWYP01023018.1:0-23702 GCA_013400435.1 Pycnonotus jocosus | reverse complement strand
TCCATTTTCAGGGAGGCTCCTGCTTCCTTAGCAGATACCTGCCTTTCCAAACCAGAACAGCTGGTTGGTTGCTAGCTCATCCTCAGCACTGAGTAATACTGACTGCCACTCAGATATATTTCACCTACAAGCTTCAGCTGTGTTTTAATTACTATAGTAAACCCATCCACTATACCTTCCAATGGCTCCACAATTATGTAACATTAAAAGATAAAAATTCTTTTAACTAAAGGAGGTTACCCACGGTAGTCACAGGACACTGCCTACAGAGGAAATGGTTAAAATACTGAAATAGTGATAAAGTTTAACAGCTTCCTGAAAAAATAGTTTTCTGTAAAAGTGGATGTTGAAAATGCCTTCTCAAGTTCTCATTCACTCATAAAATAAAAATGCAAGCTTATAGTTTACACTCAAGTACAAAAAAAGGATATACTTGGGTATTTATCTTCCTTTTTGAAGCATTCTTCTCTAAAATTCACCAATAAAGCTTTTAAGGCTACATTAACAATGAAGAATTTCATACTCTGTTGTGCCACATAAACACAATGAAGCAGTGAAAGATAGAAGACTTAACCCACATGTGTTAAACATAAAAAAGACCTGCACAATATTCAATCACACTTGAAGAGTAAAGCACACTTATTACAGAACTCTGACACATAAATAAGGCTAAGAAAAAACTGATACTAGAAAACCATTCCTAAACAACACCGAGGATGAAGAATATGAAACACGTACAAAAACTCCTTATGTATTTCTCTATGAATGTGGATATCATGTGTACCCTGTCTATAATTTAGTTATGTCTTACGAGACTAATTCGAAGTGCTTCCATGGAATTCTATTCCTAGTGCTTCCAGGATACAAAGCAGCAGCTAATTCACTGAAGATTGGGAACCAAAGCACAAGTTCATGCAAGGCCTCTTGTAACCACCTTAAGAACTAAAATCAAGCCCACTCCTACCAAAGCACTGCTGGCAACAAATTGTCACACCAGTTCTTGCAAAGTCCAGTTGTCCTCAATAAAGCTCTCCAGAGAAAGTACACACCACAATCAAATGGCACATTTCAAAAATCTTACCCTGGAGCTGACTATTAGGTGGAGTATTTCCCAATTACAATATCTCATTTTAGTTACAGACAAGCAGAAATACAATACGTACCACTTGTAGTTTTTACAAGTTAACTTCTATTAATGGGTGATCTACTGTAACCAACACATAAAATAAAACATACACTTTCATACTTACTTCTAATTGAAAGAGAATATATTTATAAAGCCTCACTAGCTCTCCAGACAGAACTGCTTTGTGATTTTTCTTTTTTTTTAACCTGATGAATTGAAAAAAAACTGCATTAAAACAAACTCAAGTTTTTCCTAAACAAAAGAAATTGCCAAGTATCACCTTCTTAGGATGAAAGAAACAGATTGCAATTCTTTTATTTATCCAAACATAATGGCCTTACATCTCTTATGTCCCAGGATGAATAATTTGCTATTTGACACAAACATACATGAAACCAGACAGTCCTCTTCCTGATTCCCTGAAATCACAAGTTAGGGACCAAGTGTCCTTCTCCCTGTTGTGTCTTTAATAGAATGAATGCATGCTTAGCTGTTTGTTCCTCTGTTTTCCTTTGAAAATGCCAGATGACCCTCACACAAAAGAAGAAACTAAAACAGCCTTTTTATCTCCCCTGGGAAGCCATGGTCCCTTAAGAATCTGGTCAGTTTAGAAAATGAAACAGCTACTATTTTTAGCAGTTTTGCAAAACTGCACTGATGCATACTCAAGCAACTGATTGATTTTTGCAGGATTCTTCTGTGAATTCATCTACAGGATGGGGGAAAAGCCTAACAAAAAGCACTCCGCACTAGTCTGGTCATTCACTGAACAGTCACCATATCCAAAAGGTCTACAGCAGTGATTACTTGAGCTGGCAGTCAGGCTAAACTCAGAGCTGTCAGACAGGGAACTCCTGAGGCATTCCTGTTTCTTCAAAAATGAAAGGGAGGAACGGCATACTACTAAATGGAGTACTTCACCATGGTTCAAATTTCATCCAGATTTTCTAGAAAAACCTGAAGGAAATTTGTACTGTGACATTCTTTCTGATGGACTGTATGGACTTCTTTGAACACCAGAATATGGCAAACACTGTAGTTCTACAGTACCTTGCTGAAGAACTCACTTCTTTCTTCCCTTTAAATACGCATACCACTTCTCTAAAGGGATTTCTCTAAGACAGCAGTATGGAATAAACTGCAACCTTCAAATTATGGTTAAATAAACAACAAGCAAACAAACAAGAAAAAATACCCTAGAAATAGTACAGTGGTTGTAACAGCTCTGTTTTCTTGTAGCAGTCTGACGTTTCTTCACACATGATGGATCCACTGTGCTTCTCGTGCACTGAAGCTTCTTTCAGGTGCATTGTAAGGACAAAAGTTGGTAAGAGACATCTTACATATTATCAAGTAACAAGATTCACCAGCCTAGTTCTATCACTCAGCTCTAAAACAAGACAAACACTTCTAGACTGACTCAGCAAGTAATGGAAATCACAGATTGAAACTTGCAGGAAGGTCAAAGACTTTCATTCCTGTAGAAATCCAGATGGACTGGCTTAGTTCTAGACTTAAAGCTCCCTTTTGACTCCCACCCTTTCCCACCATGAAGAGTTTACAGATCTACATCCAGAAAAGTGAAAATGAGATTCATGCCTAATATAAGGTGCAGCCTTCACTGAAGTAGATATAAGTTGTTTTCAGCCAAGATTGCAGCAGCACCTCCAACTGAAATAATTTACTTTAATACTAATTCTAGTGTGTATAAAATAATATAAAAATAGCACGGTGTAAAAAACCCAAGCCAACAAGACAAACTCTCACCTTCAGCCTGAGGTAACACATGATGTAATTTAGGAACACTACACAAAGGAACACTTTATGATTCATTGAATCATAAATTAATGCCTCTTCTAGATGCACAACACTGATTCTATTTTAAGTTAAATACTCAAAAGATTGAAAATAAGACGGTGAAAACATCATGCAGCTTCAAAATTTTGACCTTTATTCAAGGAGAAAACCCAACAGAACATAAAAAAAACCCTAAAACTTGGAGTGTGGAATAGAGGGATTGAAAAACACACCAGAACCTACACATGTTTGCATGTACAAATTAAGAAGCTCAAAATTAAATTCTAAGAAAAAAAGTACCGGTGAAGTCCCATTTCCCCCACATGCAGAACACACTGAATACTGTCAAGGGATTCTCTTGGTTTTTAAAAAATTCTCCAGAATTAGATGTTGTACACAAACACAGCAGAGACAAACCAGCCAATTCACACTAACACAAGCTCTAGAGAATGCTAAAATGTTTTTCTTAGCACTTAGCTATTATTTTTGTGGTATATTTACCTTCATAGTTCTTTCCTCCTAAAGACCATCTAAGCCACCTGTCACTACAAAATGATCATATTCACAGGATACGACAATACTGCCAACACCAGAAGGCAGTATTTTTAGAAAAAGAGAATATAATTTTGGAAATCAACATGCTAGTTACCAGTCAATATGGAATGGAAGTATTTATAAAAGCCTAGAGCTTTGGAAATCCCATTCAGGAGAACATCAGTTCTGTCTATCTACCAGTTCTGCCTGTTTTATTATTACACAGACTTAAACAAACACGCACATGGTTCCCAACAAAAGAAAAGCACTTAGGGGAAAAAAAAAAAACAACAGTTACAAAAAGTTATGGATGTTGTTCTTCATTTTCATACAGCTACAGAAGGGAAACTCTGTATCTCAGGAGCACAGCTGAAGTGTGATTTTTGGAATAAAGGGGTGGGGCGGGGGGGGAATACAAAAAAAGACACAGCTGTTGCACAGTTGCTTACGGAGTTTTCTACATTTTTAACACTCCTGATTAAATTATCCAATCTTAAAAAAACGCACGAATGTTTATCTACTAGTAATTACATTTTTTCAGAACAAAAATACTAGGTACTTTTCTGTAAGCAAATTCTAGCAAGATTACAGCACATTTTTTCTATTGACTGAAATACCAGGCAAACCACAGAGCCTTCATCACCCCATTCCATATGCATGTGTACAAATAATGTCAGAAGAGATAGGACAAAACTGAGTAAACTTTATTGATTCTGAAAGACTATGCATTTCTTCTACTATAATTAATTTCTGTGCAAACAAAGACAAGTTCCATGCATTAAAGGTATAGCTATGGAAAACTGCTTAAAGCTTTGTGCTGGATAAAATCTGGCCAGATCATGCAGACCAAGAAAGGCAAGGTGGTCTCAGCTTCCACATCCAACCATGGTGAGGTTAAGCATATATGCACACAAAAGATATGTATAATTGTACACATGACCAGCCATGGGGCAAGGAGGGAGGAGGAGGGGGAGGGCATTCTAATTGAAAACCAGCACATTCCTAGTGTCATGTTTTGAACTCAATTTCCTTGTTCAAACAAGGTCAGAAATTTATCTAGGATTTCTATCTGAATAGTAACTTCCCTAAATATTAGAGAAAATATACAGAAACTGACCACAAAATCTCATGTGCCAACCAGCTATTTTTTCCTCACAGTTGTATTTGAACAAGGAGATTTTAAATTCCATAAAAACCCACCACAATTTTAGGATACAGCTGTACTTATGGCTAAGTTGATACAGCAGAATATGCTCAGAGTTAATGCTCTGCAAGGCAATTAAACCAGTCTTCTCTACTGTGACAGACTTTGTGAGTCCAGAGATTCCAGTGGAATAGGTTCATCTTGCCAGCTGCTAGAAAAGTTCTTTGCTTTGTTACAGACTAGGTTTATGTTGCATCAATCCACTAAACAAAACCAACCCATGACTGCTGTAGGGAGAGAAGAGCACCAGCAGAGCACCAATACTCTTTTCATCATTGAACTAACTTAACATCCTCAAAAATTGTAAGCATTACCTTACATGATGTTCTAATCTGTTCTCTTGTTAGATAATATAAACTGAAAGAATTCCCAATTTATCATGTTCAAGTCTTTTTTTTCCTTCAAGAACTTTTCCTTCAGCCCATGTTTAAAGTAACTATCTCTTCATCATTTTGAAACTCTAATTCTGTGGTGTCCTTCTATAGGTCAGTATTATAGTATTATTTGAAAAAAGCATGCTTCTTTCTTTAAAGCAGTCCTTATCCTTTCCCCTCAGTCTTCCTGTAATCCTGCTTGTTTTCTGCTCAGAATGGAGAAAACATAGCAATGATTAATGACACCACTATAATGGAAGATCTCAATAGTTCACCCAAACATGTACCCTTATAAATGACCTAACAGGATTATAGTGGAAAAACAAACAAAGTCTGTTTCCATAATGAACTCTTTGAATGTGAAATCTGAACACAGAATCAAAAGACTTGGTGTGAGGAAAAACAAATCAAACCCATTAGTAAACACGAAAAAGAAGCTCCCAACTCCAAACTACTACTACATCATTAGACAGACATTCATTAAAGAAACACATGTATTACATACTGGCTGATTGTGTCTAGGATGCCAAACTGAAAACCAACCCACCAAAAAATGTTGAACAAGAAACCAACCAAACAAAAAAGAATTAACAAAAAAACCCTAGTCTGACTGCCTAAGCTGAAACAGAAAAGATGCACAATTCCTAAATTCATAAAGGAACTATGAACAATTAAAAGTTGCATTAAATACATAAATACACTTTATTTTTTCAAGTGTCAAATATCGAAGTATTAACTTATTGGTAACAGAATCAGAAGGTGAATTGATTTCTTCAGCTTATCTAAAATACTATTCTTTTCTATATTAATATGCAAACTAATAGCTAGGCAGTTTAGAGAGAAAAAAAGAGCACATATATCTTCATACTAGAAAGGAAAAAATCTTCAGTCCACAAGGAATTAAAGACACCCAAAAGGCACAGTATTGTCACTAGACTGTCTTTCCTATTCTTCTAATGCACCACATCTATTGCAATTAATAGTATTAAAAACTGTCATGAGTCAGCACATACTAAGCACTATTCTTAAAAAATGTCAGTAGAAGACCCCATTCCCCAAAACAGACTTAAGTGTTTAAATAAGTCAAGGAATGTTATGATCAAATAACAGAAAACAGGTACATGTTAAGAAAAGTTATTTGCATACTGTATATGCATAGAGGGGAGAAAGAGAGGTACACTGGTGAACTTCTACAATATACACCACCTTAATGTATAATTTCCTGCAACATCAAAACCCTTTTAAATTAAATATGAGATGGGAGCTAATTGCTGAGTTTTTGTTTTAATAATTTCTTTTTAAAAGTGAGTATTTTTCTCTTAGGTTATACTCCCATTACCTAATTTGGATGATCTCTTTGTGATTAAAAAAAGGTGTGCAAATTTTAATGGTAAAAACCTTCTAACTATTTAATAAGTCAGGGTTTTTTACTTCAGAGATTTTTGCTTTACCTTTTTTTTTATACTTATGAAAATTATTTAGCCTTTGTCACTACACTTTAATTACACCAACATATGCAACTGGTTCATGTAAAATATACTTTTTGCATTTAGTGAACAATACAACAGAGTAATAATTTTTTAAAAAGCAGCACTGAAACTTCAGTGTGAAGACACATAAAAATTATTCAATATGAAAAAGTCACTTACCTTCCAGTCTCACGAATTACTAAAATAACACTGGATAACAGAATGTATGGAGATTATCTTTAGCGAAGGCTGAATAATCCTCATGCAGATGCTGTGAACAGCCCCTGTATGCATACTGACATCATCAGTAAAGACTTCAAGGCAAAGGATACTATGGTAACCATGCAATGTGCTGAGAGAGAAGCCTTTAATTGCCTTTACAACTTCCTGAGGCTTGTGCTACTAGGTTTCTATTTGCTCAGAAAGAAATTAAGGTTGTCAGAGAGGCAGTGAACGTGCTACTCTGCAGAAAAAAACCCTGCACTGAATCCTGATTCTATTAATTGTGATGTGACTTTTAAAATGACAAGTGTCATAGCCTGAATCCATTCTTGAAATCTTCTGACATCTGCAAGATCTGTCAGGAGTCACAGGTCAAGAAGCAATACTGTCAGGTAGCAATTTTATAAGCATTTCTGTTTTCTCTATTTGCATGCATTTGCACCATCACGTTAGATATTATCTACTTCAAGTCACGACACAGTTTTAAGTGTAGAATGCTCTTCAGCACCAGGGGGTAAAACGGTATTCACAACAAAACCTAAAGTCCTGCTAATACTAAAGCTCAGGTGTAATATAAACTGACATGCTGAGAAACAAGGCATCTATCCTGGTATCCTGTCTCTTTCAACTTCAGTGATTATTAGTCAGTAGATCACTCAAGAAGGACAAAACTCAGGGAAATATTACCAGCAATGACATGATATGGCCCAAAGAAAGCTGAGTAAGATGATTTTGGCTGTTTTCCAGAAAACTGGACTATTATCTCTTCATTTTGTACACAAACAGCTCAGCAGATACTTACTTGTTTTCTCCAGACTGAAGAATAATGACATGACTAACAATCCAATCAGAATTACGGTGATAGTTGGCATTTCCCCAGTTTGGAGTATCTAGAAGGGCCACCATAAACAGATTTTTTAATCAATGCCCTTGTTTCAATCCAAACATTAATCAAACCCTTGTGAAGAAGTTATGCTTTCCACAGTTGGGTTGAAAGTTCTGATATCAAATGCATAGGCTAACCTAGGCATACTGGGCCAATCACTTTCACAACTAGACATCATTTGGTCTTGCCAACCAAATTTTGCACTAATTTTAAAAAAGCATATTTCATGCCCCCCTTTTCAAGTACAAGTGCAAATTCTCTCAGATGCTTCACACATATGCTGCTTCTCATAGGAAACTTTCTGCACACACACATGGTTTCAAAACTATCGATCTAAGGAGCATAGTTTATTGCCATCTACCTGAAGCATTTTTATGCATATAATGCTATGGACACTTCAGGGAAAAGGCAGAGAGAGAACAGAAGCAAAAAACAGCTGGACATTTGCCTTTATCACAAAGTTACAACTCAGTTAAAGTTCCCGCTATCTGCAGCAATGCAGAAAGCCACAACAATGCTGATCCTCTGTTGAGACCGCTATTATCTCTCCAGTGGACACTAACAACAGTCACCCATGCATGAACACAGAGAAGCTGAAAACCATAGCTCAACAAAAGCAGAAGACTGTACCTTCTCTGCTCCCTCCAACCTCACCTTTAGACACTGATGTTACAAGCAAGGTTGCTTCTGCTAGGAAGCCCAAAAGTCAAAAGAGTCACAGCACTATGAACAGTGAAACTGTTAAATCCAAGGTATATGGGATGTAAAGGTGCTTACCACCTCAAATTAATTTCCAAGTTGACAGCTTTAAANNNAAAAAAAGAAAAGGAAGAAAAAACCACATCAGCCTGAAGCTGAATATAAAAGCTTTTTCTAAAATTGAAGCACTAAACTTCTGACTATTGAGTGGAAAACATAGTTACAAAGGACAAAAATGGAAACACACACAATTTTAAATTGCTAGATGACACACTGAGCCTTTAAAGCGACATTTTTCCAAAATACAATCTCTGCCTCGTTTTGGGAAGAAGAGGATCAGACAGTAGCTGCAGATCTAGTAAATTATATCCAACCTCTCAAAAGGATGTAATAATAGATAAATAAAAAATTCAACACCCAGGTGTTCATATTTAGTAGCTAAATGACTCAGTTTTTTCCAACTAAATTCTCAAGTAGAAGTATTTCTCTGGGCCAATTCCACAACTTCCTGTTCATCTCTAGTTAACTCACTTGACTGCTTTAAAAACTACATAAAAGAAAAGGCTTCATTGTCCAGTCCTTAAACAGTAACTTAATTAAGTATGGAATGCTAATACTGTTAGGGTCTGTATATACAACATCCCTCTTGCAATTGCTACAGAAAAAAAACCAATTTAGTCTAGATATCAAGTAGGGAGCTGGGTATTGGGGGCCGATTAAACATACAGATGACAGTTTTTCATTCTTCTAAGTATTTCTTTGAGCTGAATAAAGTCTGGCTTCAAGAGGGCAAAAAGAAAAAAAGAACCCACAATAAGCGGTCATTTTATTTTTGTACGTCTGTAAACAGGCACAAGCTCAGGATGTCAGCACAGAATAGGACTGCAAATAACGATGCAATGGCATGTAGAAGAACCATCTTGACATCATTTTTGAGGCTACATGTAATGGTTTCCTCTTATGCCTAAACTTCTAGGACTATTATATTAACACTTCACAATCGCTCAAGATTCTCATTTCTACAGCAATAGAAAGAATCAAAGAGTAGCTCAGGCAATCACAACAGCATATTCTGAAGTCCTGCTTTTATTAAGAGAGATTTCAATCTATTTCCTGGCACTCTTCCACAAATCTCTTCCTCTACCCAAGAAAGTAATCTGAGGGCTGGAGCATCTCTCCTCTGAAGCCAGGCTGACAGAGTTCAGTATGAGCTGTTCAGTCTGGAGCAGGGAAGGCTACAGGGAGACATCAAAGCATCTTCCTGTACCAAAAGGGTTTACAAAGAAGTTGGGAAGGGATTTTTTAGAGGGACATGTACTGTTAATACAAGAGAAAATGGCTTTGAATTAAACAGAGTATGTTTAGATGACATATAATAATGTTTAGATAAGATATGACAGTGGTGAGGCACTAGCACAGGTTGTCCAGAGACAGCATAGATGCCCAATCCCTGCAAGTGTTCTAGGCCAGGCTGGATGAGGCTCTGAGCAACCCGGCCTAGTAGTATGTGTCCCTGTCCATTGCACAGGAGTTCAAACAAGATCATCCTTAAGGTCCTTCCAAACCACTAGACAATCCTATGAGTTTCTACAAAATGTCCCTTCCACATTGAAATATGGGCATATGCCCTTTAAGGCAGTCTACTTGCTAAAGGTAGGTATAGAACAAGCTGTAAGAGGTACCAGCTTACACAGCAATGAACATTTAACTCATGGTTAAAATATTGCTGAAAAAATTTTAAAAAAATAGATTATTATTTGTCAAAACAGGAAATACTACATTGGTATTACACATAAGAACCCACACTATTAGAATGATTGAATGCAAGGGACAACAAATACCAAGTTAAATTAGAAAATATTTTAAATCATGAGATTGTGTTTTATCTCATACATGTGCACCTACAACTAAACAAGAGAGATTTCTCTAATTTTCTACAGTGACATGTTGCCAAAACAGAGCTACAGTTCCTATCACTGTCAGCATCAGTGGCAAAAAGGAGGCAAAGTACTCTCCAGCAGCAACTCCTTACTCTGAAGCATTGGTTTCTGAACTTGGTCATAACATGGAGCAAACACACACACATAAATAATTCAGAATTGTGCAATAATATACAGATATTCTACACAGAAAAGCATTTTAATTACTGCATGTGGTTCTGCTATCAAGTCTCTGCAAATCTGGCTCTTACTCAGCACTAGTTCCACTTCAAACATTTGGACTGGGCAGTCTTAGAAAGCTTTCACAGAAATAGTGTTATTAGCAGAATGCTACCACAACTTCCTTTTTACAGACATTTTTTATTCCTGCACATATCTTCACAGTAAACACATTTGCTGATATTGCCATGCTGGAGGAAGGGACCACTGTGCACAAACTTCTGGAACAACTACCACTGTCATCAACCTCTTCAAGGAAGGGCAGGGGGTGGGGAGCAAAGCAGCAGCACAACTGCTGCTCTTGGGAGGCCACCTTGTTTGTCTCAGCCAAATAAACCCTTTCCCCTTAAAGAACTGGAATACATCCTATTTTTCTGAGTCCCTGCATCCCTTTAATTAGCCCTCTTAAACGAACATCTCCTGCTTGGGCAAATGCACTTTATGTAAAAGAGAGAAATAAACTACAAAAATGAATACCAGAAAGAGACAGGACTTTACCTCTAAAATAGATACAGTGTTAAACTATTAACAAACTGTACCTGGTCACTTGTATCGATACATTCAGGTTTGGAAAAATCTAATTGTTCCGTAGGTCTTTTCTACAGTACAAGTACAGCTCTGGATACACGTTACACTGAGCCCCAATATCCATATGCAGTAAGCCCCTGTAACACGGATCCCTGAAACACGCAAGCAGGTTTTTTTGTAGTAAACAAGACTTCTAACTCTTGATGTATTTCTTTAAAAGAAAAACAGTGCACACAAGAGGCATTTTTAAGTACAAATATAAGATGTCCTCTTAAATTTGTAGGGGTGGAACAGTACACATCACCATTTGAGAGCAAAAAATAAGGCACTTGCCAAGACTGCTGACTTCACTGTTCTAACTTTATTTCATTTTACATTTCTGTACTTCAAGCAAAACAAAGTAAATCCCAACCTGGCATCATCTAAAAACTTTAGTCATGCTGTCCTATTGCTCCTCACAGAGACGCTGAAAAAGAAACAGATAACTTTCTTCCACCACTTTAACTTTATGCATGCTCAATAACCAAATGCCTTCTGCAGCTCTGCCAATGGAATGATTAACAGAGCTTTTTATAAAAATCTGACAGGAAAATTTCCTGCTATGTCCTAAAATAGGGTTGACCCTCAGTCATTAAAAGCCACCATTTCCTTACTGCATTGCTGATTTGAGGACTGACTAAAAGTTCACGAAATGTCAGCTAAATGCTTCAGAGAACCAAATACCCATACTTCAAAACTCCTCATTCCACTCCACTATCTTGCAGTAACTTTAAACACTTTGATTCCAAGGAGTATGCTCAGTTTACTCTGCCTCCAAATCTCAAAGAGGTCTCAGTGACATCCATACCTAACTAATTTTGGAAGCAAAAATCTATCTGAAGAAGGGCTTTTTCCCAATCACCTCCTTTTGAGATGCCTACTTTTTTTTAATAGCAAAATGAGTTATGAAAATACCTCAGCCTGCTTATGGTGGAAGAGTGAATCATGTCGCATTAATGTTTCCAACCTCAAACTCTATCACTGTAAGATGAAGTTTGGGACAGTGGCCTTTTGTGAGTTACCTTTCCAGACAAGCAACCGCTAAATGAAAAGAAAATGAGAGACTTTGACATCTAGCTACAATCTCTCTCCTGTAACCACAAAATGTCTGACAGAGGGGCAGGTAAAAAGGATTAGAATATTAGATCTAGTTTTCATTCTGAAGTGATTTACAGTTTTACAACTAGTACATCTCCACACTAGGATTTTACAGATGAAGTGTGTTATTTCTGTCTCCCACCAGCTCCTCTCTAGCCTCTACAGAGAAATATAAAAGGTCATTTTTGATCACAGAATCCTTAATATTTAATTAGAACGCGTGAATGCCTTGCAGAACAACTGGTAGGCAAGCTGAGCAAGGCAAGACACATTTACTAATTTAGGTCGGCTGAGACACACTTCACAGCAAAATGAGCAACTTACACTCCTGGTTATTTTTTTATTCTGGTCCTATATGTAAGCAAATACATTTTATGGTGGAAGCTTTATTTTTATCTGAAGATGACTCAAAATGGCCAAATTTATTACAACACAGATATGCTTGATTTAGTCAATTAAAACAAAGGATTTGTACCATGGATAGTGAAATGAAAGTTATGGTAATGATCTCTGCAATCAAGAGCAATACATAAAGCTGCAGTATTTTCTCAAATAAAGTTTTACATATAAACAAGTAAGCACAGATATAAAAAATAGAACCAATGCCACTGCATGTTTTTGTTACTGATTTCTTTGCCCTGTGCATAATAAACCTATGTAGGTATAAAGAATTCTTGAAGGAATAAAAAACATATAGAAAACTGCTTCTGATGGGGATTTATTACTTAAATGGACCTTGCTTTGTCAGTGTGCAGAAAAAAGAAGTAAACAGAAGTAGAGAGTGTAGGATAGAAGTACAGAAGTGTAGGATATGGGGGTACAATTGTTGTAGTTATTAAAGCTTAGGTTTACCGGAAAGCTCTGCAGGAGGGCACAGCTGCAGCCTGGACAGTTAGAGGTCAGCTGGGGGTAAGAGACAGCTATGCATGGACAGCAGTCTACAGCCAGGCCAGCCAATGGGTGCCCTTCTTCTGTAAAATTTTGGTTATGCCTGGTGGAAGCTGAAGGTATAAAATGTGATTATTTTCTACAATAAAGTGATTTCCTTTGCTTGCACAAGGGGGTCCGTATGTCTTTGTTCCACCATTGCTACAGAGAAGATATTTCCTCTATAGTATATTGGAAAGAAAGAGCTAGATGCCAAGAGAAGCAGGACTTTAACTGACTCTCAAACAAATCACCTTTGTGCTTATCTGCACATAAATGTATTAAAAGATCCCTCTAATATATTATCTGTCTTTTAAATACAGCAATACAATCTACATACAGTTATAATCCTTGGCTAAAATATCACAATTTCATTAAAAACCTATTCTCTGCTTATATATAAGCACTAAACTGACACAGGAAACAGTGTTTCAAGACAGACAGTTGACTGTAGATGTTCTCTCTCAAATATTAGACAAAAGCTAACCCAGAGCAGGACCTGAAACTGTCAACAGCAGCAATGACTACCACCGATATAAACCAACTCCACTGAATTACTGCATAAAATACTTTCTATGTATGCAGAGGCATATAAAGAACCTTACCTGAACCAGTCTCTTGGTCTTCTTGTATGCTAGAAAATTAGAGGAAATGTCATACTAAACATCATGACATTATCACATCCCAGGGGAAGTCTAGAGCAAGAAAAATAAACCCTTGACCATGTCAAGGAATACTTAAGCCAGTTTGACATATATAAATCCATGTGTCCTGACAGGATGCACCCACGACCATTCATCTTCCTAAACTTTGATAATCACGCCAACTGGAAAATGTGAACAAGGCCTGAGGCAATCATCTGTGAAGGTGAGTAGGAGCCCAATGAGGCTGTAGAGAGTATAACTTTGGAAATTTTCAAAATCAGTCTGGACACGGTCCTGGGCAACCTGCTTTAAGTGGTCCTACTCCAGCAAGGTGGGTGTACATAGTGAGCTCCATAGGTCCCTGCCGACCTTGACTGTTCCATGATTCTGCAAAGAAAACTAATTGTTTTTTGGGGTTTTTTTATCTGTCACTAGATATTTTGAACTGGAAGAGATCTATGTGCAAACACTATGAGAAAACATTAACTAATTCTATGTAACACATCCTGTAGAACTATACATACACAAGAGACCCCACAATTATTCGCGTTACCTCAAACATCAAGTTTTGGTTTTTCACTGATGGTTTTATTTGGTTTACATGCCCAAGTTCTAGCAGTGAGATGCCTGCAAGGTGGTTTCTGTGAGGAGAGAATGTGGTACCAAAACATGTGGTATCACATGACCAGAGCAGGGAGCCGAGCCCCTCAGCCAGGAGGGTGGTACCTCTGGAAAAGTACACTTACAAAATGTTGAAGCGTTGCACAGCAGAATGTGAAAGCCACAACTGAGGAACAACCTTGCAGACACCACAGACAGTGACAAGAGGAGGAGGTGCTCCAAGCAGCAGGGCCTGCAGCCCCTGAAATGCCCCACATTGAAGCAGATACCCCCATGTCAAAGCAGCTGGAGATGCTCTGAAGAAAGCTGCAGCCCACCGGGAGCCCATTTTTCTGTATTTTCAACTTGCAAAAAAAATTAATTTTCCTCAATCTCTTCGCTTATGACAGTAACTGATGAGTGATCTCCCAGTCTTTACCCTGAGCTATTCCACCTCTACTTTCTTAGCTCATCCTGCTGAGAAGGGAGGCCAGCCAAGGCCAATCCACATCATATCCCACAAAGATTTTAGAATAAACAGGCCATACTGAGTAAGTGATTGACACAACTATTCAGACTCTAATATCACCAAAGTATTAATGCAACCATGAAACACGGCAAGTCACTTTTAGATGTGACTATGCCAATCTAGCCTCAACTGAAATTTCAACTTGCAGTGCAGAACCCAGTCAGCAAGTGATAATTGCTGTCCTTGACAACTACTATCCATTCATTAAAAAACAAACACAAAAAACCCAAAATCCACAACTTCAGATGGAAGTAATAACCAGATATAACACTTGACAAAGATCTTACCTCAAAAAGCATCTGGTCTAAGCATCAGTTCAATACTAATAAAGAAATATACACTATTATAATTGAAAAGAGATTATATATTCAAATAATGTATCCACACATACAATAACTCAGAAACTCTTCCTTAGCAAATGACTACAGGCTGTATGTAGGTCAAGTTGTCTTGACAAAGATGAAAAGGCAAGAGGATACAAATGCTGGTCTTCATGATTTGAAGATAAACCAAAGAAAAGATTTATTGCTTAATGACAACCACAATAGCTATAGGAAGATTGAGCCCTGTTGTGAATGTACAGGTACTTAGCACTGACCAACAGAATGACTATCACATATTATTAGAAAATACTTTGCATTCTTTGGAAATATTTTCTCCTGAAAAGATCTAGTAAGACAAATTCAAAAGTTTAGGTGCAGTTTTCAACAGTGGCCTTCTGCATTCAATGAAACAATAACTCCATGTTGATTTTCCCAAATCATTTCTCAAGAAAAATAAACCAAAAACCCATATGCCAGAAGTAAATAAAACTTAGAGGAAGCAACAATCTAAGGAACTATTAAAAAAATAGAAATACAAAAACCCCAAAACCTACAGAAAACTTGACTGATTCAGAAAAGTCAAAAACAGCTCAAAAGTTATTTTAATGCATATTTTTAAGACATAACTAAGGAAGTGGTGAATGGTGCTGCATCCAGCTGGCAGACAGTCATCAGTGGTGTTCCTCAGGGGTCTGTGCTGGGGCCAGTTCTGTTCAATATTTTTATTGATGACATGGACGAGGGTATCGAGTCTTTCATTAGTAAGTTTGTGGATGGCATCCTGGCCTGGATCAGGAATGACGTGGCCAGCAGGAGCAGGGAGGTCATTCTTCCCCTGTACTCGGCACTGGTGAGGCCACACCTTGAGTATTGTGTCCAGTTCTGGGCCCCTCAGTTTAGGAAGGCCATTGAGATGCTTGAACACTTCCAGAGGAGGGCAACAAAGCTGATGAAGGGCTTGGAAAACAAACCACATGAAGAACAACTGAGGGAGCTGGGACTGTTTAGCCTGGAAAAAAGGAGACTCAGAGGTGACCTTATCACTCTCTACAACTTCCTGAAGAGTGGCTGTAGACAGCTGGGGGTTGGTCTCTTTCTCCAGGCAGCAACTGGGAGAACGAGAGGACACAGTTTCAAGCTGCATCAAGGGAAATACAGGTTGGATATTAGGAAGAAGTTTTTCACTGAGAGAGTGATTAAATACTGGAATGGCCTGCCCAGGGATGTGGTGGAGTCACCGTCCATGGATGTGTTTAAAAAGAGACTGGATGTGGCACTCGGTGCCATGATCTAGTTGAGGTGTTAGGGCTGGGTTGGACCTGATGATCTTGAAGGTCTCTTCCAACCTACATACTCTGTGAAGCTGAGTGTTATTTTTAAAATCACCAAAAAATGAAACGTAGAAATAAGAAAAAAAGGAGGAAAACCAAAACACTCTCAGAAATGTGGGAAACATATAAGATTTCCCTTCAGTAACATTATTTTTAATAAGCATCTATTATAAATGTGACTGACAGAAAAAATAAAAGGAAAGAAGACTACAAGCACCAAAAGTAACAGCTCTAACATTCTAATACTTGTGGAGAGTATTGTCAAAATAGCACCCCTTCTCCTCATGGACATAAAAGGTTTTGACAAGACAAGGTCAGATGATAGGTCCAGTTATCTGAAATAAAAGCAATAAAGAAAAAAGTTACCTTTCCCTTAGTGTTCTCCCTCTCCCAGCTTCTTTGCTATTGTAGAAAAGAAATGCACAAATTTCAAGTTGGAGACTGCCCAACTAGAGAAAGGGAGAGAGAAATTAATGGGAACAACTTTGAGAAAAATATAACTTGCATTGAAAGTTTTTTTGATTTTAAGAAATTGGTTTAAGACATAAAAAAATTGATAGTGGTTAAACAGAGAAACAGAACAAGAATAATAGAGTAAAAGTTCAAGTAAGTAATCACAGGGAGGATGGGGATCGGGGAGCCATCAGGGCAGTCAGTAATAGTGAGAAAGGTGGCCTTAAGCCAAGGCTACCCCTTTCACTGGCTCATGTTTTTGCCAAGATTACCAACAAACCCTAGTAATTACAGATGGTATCTTATACCCAAAACTTCCAACATGCTAAGAAACATGAACCCTGAAAAACTCTCCTATCATATTTCAGTGAACACAAATTCTTCAAAAAGCACTCACATCTAACAGTCTATTTTGTAGATGTTTTGTGCACATATATTCACTAAATGGATAGACAGAAAAGAATCTCAATAGATGAGATTACAGAGAATAGGGTAACTAAGTATTGAGGACACTATTTGTAGCAGTAAAACCTTCTAATGACCCCAAGACAGGAAACTGTACTTATGCAAACAACTATAGCTGGGTTTGATACTAATTAAATCATTAATCCTTTCTGTTTGCAAGTTCAGGCCCGAAGTGTTACATCTTCCAAAACCAGTCAAATCCAGGGAATATGCTCGGGCAAGGTCAAATGCTCTTGATTCCCTGGTAGGCTCTAAGAGTAGATATTACAGAACACTGGAAGTTCACATAGAGGTACGATCCTAATGCAATCACTCCTCTCTCTGGGGTGTGATGAGGCAACTGGAAAAGTCATGTGTAGATTTTCAAAGTTATCTAAGCAGTAGTATTGGCTTGAGAGCACTTTGTTACTACTGTTACACTAAGCTCAGGTTTTATCCCACTTTATCTAAGAGCTCTAAGACCAGTGCTGCTCACACTGGTAATGCATTTTTTCCAAGTTTCATTTTATGCAATTTAAGTATCAGAAATGGCAATAAAGGAAGTACTTCAACGAAAACTGACTTCCCTAAACAGAAGAGAGATACTATTCCACGCCTGTTAGATCCATTTCCTACATAGTCAGAGCTCTGGATCTAGAGCAAGACCATTTGAAAAACAAATCAAACCAAGAAGTGTGAGGGGGACAGGAAAACGTGATAAAGACAACAGCAAAACTAGCTAGGGAGGCAACTATTCTGAAATACGAAAAACATAGCAAAGAAAATCTTTGAGTAGAATATGAAGGTTTAACTACTGTAGCAAAATACATTTAAATCCTATGTCAACTTACAGAAAGTTCATACAATCCAGATGACAATCCTGCTCATAACATGTTACCAGATCTCCCAACTACAGTGTACTCTAACTCTACAATTACAGGCTCATCTTGAAATGTTGTACAGCTCGCAAGTTCTATATTGACAGCAATATGAAGAAACGGTCCTTTAAAGTATGAGGTTATAACCAAAGATTAGTCATAAAGATTAGTTACAATTTATTTATATCAAGACACTTAAGGGGAAGTCACAAAAAAAAGTTAATGTTTTAGTCCGGTTCCAGAAGCTTAAGGTTGCAAAACGGAATAAAACATTCACATAATGAATCCACTCATGAATACCAGCAAGTCTTCTACCACTTCATTGTGTAATAAGTGGAAGAACTGGTGCTGGAAGCTAATTATTTACCCCTAAGCAGCAAGAACAGGATAGGACAAACCTTAGTAAAAGCCACTTGAGGAAGACCCAAGAAGTAATCATTTCCACAGAGCAAAAATCCTCTCCCATGATCAAGCAGTGGTGTAAGTCTAAGCACAGACATTTGAGAGGAACTATGCCAGATCAAAGCAAGTTTTCCAAAACAAATTGCTTCATGCTTACAATTAATTTCTGATCCAGCAGCTACTGAAAGAAATAGTCATAAGTAATTACTGAAATGCGCACACAAGACACACATGCCTATTGCAACAGAAGCACATCCAACAAGTTGGTAACACTTTTGTAGGTGGCCAAAAAACATTACTAATTCTCTAACACATTGCTAGCTTTGATGCCTATCAAAAATAAAATAAAGAGACTAAGTATGTAATTTTATTTTCAGGCTGATTAGATTCAAAAGCCAGGTAAGGCAAGTGGAAGGACTGAATTGATTACCAATTCACTACACATGCCCACAATTTCCAGTGATATGTATCATGACAGAAACTAAAGCACACAAATTGATCTAGCAATATAGATAATGTAGGACTGAATTACCTATCTGCATCATCCTCACACATCCTTACAAATACAAGGCCAAGTATCAGGCACAGAATACTGTTAGAAGATCAACCTCCAAATCTGAGATTCTTTTGAAGACCACATAAAAACAGTAATGGATGTCTAAAAGCACATATGAATATTTTTTTCTTCCTTCACCACAAGCAAAGCAGAAGATTTGGTAGCTATTTACTTTGTTCAACTCAATTTCTTCTGAAGGTGAAACAGATCACACCATATAAAAGCAGTTAAAAAGAAGCATTGAGCACTTGGTATCCCATGGGACAATAAAAGCAGGTATCAAACTTCTCAGTACAGATCACTCATGCAAAAGTATCTGCCAATGTGCCCCACACCAACCTGTGCTGCCTGCAGATCACTATCATGTAAGATCCCTACTTTCTTGTTAGAGGAAGATATATCGTGAACACTCTTGTAGATGTATCCTCTGCAACAGAAAACAGCTATACAAAAGGAAATGTTTTAAGTTTTACTCCACTCTGGAATCCCAAAATACAAAATTGACAGGAAACCATCCTTTTTTTATGAAAACAAACAAACAAACAAACAAAAAAACAACAAAAACATGAATAGGGGAAAGATAAAAATAGATAAATACACAAAAACAAATCAGGACAATCAACAGACCAAGTACGCCTACTGATTTCCTATTCAGTGGGAAAAGAGCACTCCTGGTATACCAGAACCACTCCCTATACCGATTTGGTAGCTCACATACTAGATCTGGGTCTCCCCCACAAAGGTGAAATTGGTGGCTGAGATCTCACAGAAAGTTAACAATCCTTATATTGTGTTGGCAGTACACTGCAGCATTCACATCTGCCAGCGTGTGATGGTTCTGACGGTTATAGGCCTGAGGTCACTGTATTTCACAGGGTCCCATCCCTACACCTAATAAATAAACTAATTACAATTAATCACTTGGACAGACAGGGAAGTGGAGAAGATAGAAACTTGTTATACTTCCTCTGCTATTACAGCTGGGTTCCTACTTGTCTTTTCTGGCAAAAGTGCAGGTAGCTCAAATACATGAATACATTACCAGGGTATGATTTGATGGCAGGAAAAGCTTTCAAGATAATAGGGAGGCAAATATTCTTCTGGGGCTCCTGCTATCACTATGAGGAAAGTTGTTACAGATCCTGCTGATTTAGAAACTTCCCCAAAACAGATTTCATTAAAATAGTACAGCCTAGCCAGAGGCTTCCTAAAGATCATTCAGATCATTAGAGCTGTCAGAGGCTGGAGTCATTCAGAAAGCCCATTCTCCACTTCAGCAGGCCGATCTAAAGACTGAGGATGCCTGACTGCCCCCAGAGAATGACAGCTGGTTACTGAGTGCTAAACAAGACCACCCCACACACAGGAGAAGCGCCCAAGTGCTCTGAGCCAGTGAGCTGTATCCAAAGCTGTGGCATGGGATGCAGTGAAGGCTTTCTTTGGAATTCCAGCTGCTAATGAGCCAGAGCAGCAATCCACACACTCATGTCAGGTTCAGCAATACACCTCCACAGTACTGCCGCCAAGGTATCTGCACAGACCCACAATTTGCCGTGGGCTGGCAGCTCAGTATTTGGAAGACCTCAGTACTTCCCCATGCTGTAAATCACTCTTAGGGGGAATGATGTTATCCACATCACTGAACAAGAAGTGGGAGAAGCACTGAGCAATGTCACTGAGGCAATGTAAAATTATGGCTGGGAAATGAACCACAAGAAAATTCAGATAACTGCTGCAGGAGTAAAATTCAGAAGAATAATTTGGCAGGCACTTTGCAGAATGTTGCCCAAATCAGTTGAACAAATCATACTTCATATAGCAGAAATGCAAAGTAGAAACACAGAAAACTCTTGGTCTGTGATGGTTTCAGAGGCAATTTATACCACATTTGAACCACATATGAAAATCATTATATAATATAATAAGAAAAATTAAAAAGTCAAGTGGAAATGGCACATTTCTAAGCTTACATCTCCCAATCAAAACAAAAAGTGCCTTACAGGAGAAAACAAGAAAAATTGTCCTAGGTAACAAAAGCATGCCTCTACTTTGGGCACAGCAGTTCCCACTGTATAGCAACCAACCCAAGAGGAGAATGGGTGTTTCACTGATTGGACACAAAGAAATGTGAAAGAAAAACTGCAGTGGAAAGCAACATCCTCTGATATGGCTGAGCAAACCTTCTTAACCTATCAAGGAAAGGAAGGAGAAGTAATATGTTAAATTAATGGCTGTATCTACGGTACTGGAAGAACAATCAGCTTCAGAAGTCTTTTTTTTCAGAGCCTTGGGAAGTATACAAAGGTTTCACACTGTGGACTAGGAAATGACAAGCTGATGACTGGATGATATACAGTAAACCTCACAAGGGTTTGGTGTATAAAACTTAGCCATGAGAGACATGTAGCCTTTACTGCAAATCATGGTGAGCTACTGCAGGAACACAGTGCTGTTGCTGATCAGTTACCTACCATATGTATTTCTGCAATAACCACTAGTGAGGATGTGTTAGTTGAGTGAACTCTCCAAAGAAATCAAGTCATTCAGGGATATTTGCCATCTACAAATGCGGACAAAATAAGAGGCAATCCTTGCTCCATTCAGAGAGGCCATTCAAAATGTCTTTTAAGAATACCTGCAAATACCAGAAGCACAAAAAACTGCCACAACAGCCCTAGGGAAGATAGAGCACTAGGTGGTCCCAGGCCACACCTGACAAAAGGCCAGGGTCTGCAATAAATACTGGTGCTGGCATTTACATGAACGAGAACCTGACGGTAGTGCCTACCTCCCCTGCCAACCAGAAGGTCATTATGAAAGGCCTTCACATTTTAAATCAATGGTTAGGTATTCCCACTTGCATTAAATCAAATAAGGGTTGTCATTTCCAGGAGAATTGGTCCAGTTTCAGGATGGCGAACACCAGGTAACATGAGTTGATCACATATTCCCATCAACTTTGTGCAGCCAGTTTAGTAAAGCATACTAAAAGACTTACGAAAAACCAGTTGTGAATTGTTCCACTTACCTGCCCTTTGGTGGATTTGGCCAACAGTGCTCACATGAGCATGAATAATTCTGAATAGGAGGGTATGAGTCCAAGGTTACAGCACTTACAAACTACTGCCAGGTCATCACCACATAGCAACAGACACCAGGTTTCTGTCTGAGACAGAAGACGGGGGTGGCATCTTGGTACTGGAAGGGCAATCTTGATTACAGTGAGTCCTGCCAAGATAGTGGCCCAGGTGCCAGAAACTATGTCCTTAATTGCAGAACACTTTGCCAATACTCCTTAATATGTTCTACAATGTGTATTTTGCAAAAATTACACTTCCCATTCCTTCAACAGAGAGCAGATGTGGACATTCTCCCCGGGAATTCTCAGTTACATTAAACCCAGAGCAACATCTGTTGGCAACCTGGGAGTGACAGTGATGCTCAGTCACACCTGCCCAGCATAGTTTTGGGCACAAAGGACACTTCAGTGGGAATTAAAAGGCCAATAGAGCTGGTAAACATCCAAATATGACCACAAAGGGAGCCTTGAAAATGGGTATGTGGAGGAAGATCTCCATGCTCTGATGACCCTTGAAGAGACTGCTTTACCTTGCCCTTGCTATGTACTACTGACCTCTTACAGAGCAAAATAATCATCATCTCGTAAGTGAGAGTTACTAATTTTGTTTCATACAAACTAAAATGTTGAAACATCTTTGGTATGCTACAGTTGATGAGGTAAGTCCATTCCATGAAAGAAAGACCACAATAACTCACTGCCACTATGCAAAGAGACAATTTTGATTCTGTCTCAACACTGGTTGTCAGAAGCATGTGGGAGAGGGGTTGCACATGTTCACTTGCAGGACTGGACTAGGAGAAGACGGAGGAAAGCCTTGTCCCTGGGGAGACTTTGCCTGGCCATCAGTTCATGTCTAACAGGGGACAGGCAGGCAGCAGGAGATCACCAGGGACACTGGGCCCTTCAGAGGGGCTCTCCAATCAGATGGAAAAAGGTCTCCACCCACGGACTGCAGGGACATTGCACTGGGCCCATGGTCTCCCGACAGCAGGCAGACCTCGGGAGGAGACAGGGGGCATAAAAACAACTGAGTCACAAGCTCTGGGGTTTTCTTGAGTCGAGGCTTTGTGAGTTGGGGCTTTTGGTCTTGTCCGTCAGCCCAGGCTTGAGGTCTGCTTCTTCTCAGGCTCTAGCCTGCTTTTTGTCCTTTTTGCCCTGGCCCCAGCCTGTCTTTTGGCTCTTCTGCCCTCCCTGGTCCTTGCTCTCCCTCACTTTCTCGCCCTCCCTCTCCCTGGGCGCTTGGCCGGACACCGGCTGAGCTCCGAGTCCGGTGTGCAGCCTGTGCGTCCTGCCCTACCCTCGCCTGGCCCAGCCGCCGCCTGTCATGCCCTGCCCCGCTGCGTTCTTGACCGACGCCCTCCCTGCTCCATTCCTGCGTTCCCGCCCGCCTCTGACCCT
>VWYP01023009.1:8907-19608 GCA_013400435.1 Pycnonotus jocosus | reverse complement strand
TATTATTATTATTATTAATGGTAGTAATAATTATAATAATGATAGTATTTAAATTAATGATAGCAATTATAGTAGTAATATGGAAAAGGAGATAACAAAAAGAAAGAGAGAGACAAATCCCAAGCAGACAAATGATGTAAAATAAAGTTACTCCCCACCCACTGTGTCCAATGACCAGTCAGCAGCTCCTTGCCAAGTTCTCCCAGTTTATATATTGGCCATGATGCTGGATGATATGGGATTTCCCTTTGGCCAGTTTTCCTGGGGTCAGCTTTCCTGGCCATGCTCCCTTCCAGATTCTTGTGTAACTGTTCACTGGCAGACAATGAAAAACTGAAAAAACCTTGACTTAGGAAAAGCTCAGGAATAGCTAAGCTAAGCTGTATCACTGTGTTATCAATATTACTCTTGTACTAAATTAAAAAAAAAACAAACTGTACTCTACAGGGTGCTAGGAAGAAAATTAACTCTACCTTAGTAAAACCAGGACAGCTCTTTGTGACTATTTGAAATACAAACTTTCAATAAAAAAGTAGTACATTTTAAGCTTTCCTCTTGTAGGTTGAAATACTATTTTGTTCTTTACTTCTATTATAAACCCATTATATCCTTAATTATAGTAAATTAGCATTGCAATTTTGTCTTTGAGTTTTTTAATATAAAAGAAACACAGTAATATATAGAAGATAAAAGAAATATTCTCTACTTTTCTGAATTACTTATTTCAGCAATTTTTGTGCTATGTTATAACACTATAGAACATTCTATATTGTATGGGGTATGCCTTTACTGAGGTCAAAGGGTAGCTGATGTATGTCATGACTTTATAGAAAAGGCCTCTGGATGTTGACAAAAACTAGTTATTTCTTCACCCTACCCTTAAGACAGCAATTTACATCCTTTACATTTTTTAAAAAATAAAGTCATACTTACTTATGATATAAAACTAATGGAAGACCAAGAAAGAAATATGTGTGCATACATACCACAGCAAAAACCCCAGTGTGTTGCAGGACAAGTACGGTGCTGTGTTAGAGCTTCCATCTCTCAGAAACCTTGTGGGTAGGTGTGTACATGCTGTAAGGGATGTGCTACTGAAGTGCATGTACTTGTTCATTGTGTAGACAACCAGCACAGAACACTTTTTTTTGTGTGCTCCATATAAGCTGAACCCACAACTTTTGCAGAACTTTGTCAATGAACACAGCAGTTTCCAAATGATCCTGCTGGATTTAGAGGATTTACGCTGTAGTAAGTCTCTTAAATATGAGTCTCAGCAGAGCTCATATATTTTGTTTCCCCCCAAAAATATATATTATATATAAATGTTTTACCCAATTAAATTAGTTCTGGTCTTCTGAGCTGAAAACTATGAGTTTATATCATGTGCTGAGTGGATTCTCACCATGCTGTGGATGTACTCTGCTTTCATTTTCATTATTGAAAGTTATAAAATTTAGAAGTTGGGGCAATTATAAAAAAAGCTGCGCATTCTTTCATTTTCTCTTTGCTTCTTGCAGAGCAAAGGGACTAATATAAAACCTCTCCTGATTATTTCTTTGGGCTATATGGATAATTACAGAATAGATGATGGAATAGCATAAAGATTGACAGAAAATCCTTAGAAGCAATCTAAGTTTGTCTTTTTTAATGTATATGCTCATTAGTAGTCTGTCCATTTTTTATGCAGAAGTTTCTAGGATGACTCCAGGCTGTTCTTAGACTCAAAAGGGTCCTCAGTAAACTGCAAAGTAAAAATCTCTTTTTTGCTGCACTTTCATAACGGTTATGTTACTGTCAAAGGAAATTCTTTTCACCAAGCAAGGAGTCTAATACCTAAAACAATTTTCTTTTTAACTTCTTCTTAACCTTAATGTCTGTTATTTATAGCTATTGCTTATAGAAAAAGTATATATGCTTGTACTTTAGCTAGGTAACCTGCCTGTCCATGTATTTGCTGTTTGTTTTCTATGCTGAAATAATTCTTAAAAACCACATTTTTCCCAGTTTTTTTCTCTTGTTCCAATGATGTCTTGTATGATTGATATCACACTATTTTCAGTGAGGAGTAGGAACTGAATTCTGGCTCCTGTGGCATAGGACTTAATGCTGTTGTCCTCTTAAACTCATAGTTTTAACATGAGGCTTTGTGACAGCACCTAGGGATCAAGGTCTCAGTTTACATGCCATCATATAAAAACAAGGCTATGGAAAACAGGCCCCTGTTATAAGTCATTTGAGGAAAAACATATGGCTGGCAATTGTTTGAAAAGAGAAGCTCCAAAACAGTGTTAAGGGTTATGTAAGTCTTACAGAGAAGGGAAGGGAAGGAATTTACACAGAGAAAAAATAACTAATGTGTAAAAAATTCTGTGAGATTGTGTTCTGACATTCCCAGTGAGAGAGGCAGCATAAGATGCCAAGGGTAAATGAGTACAAGGTGACAGAAAGTACCATACCAGAGGATAATTTCAGATGCTGAAGGTGAAAGAGATGTTAGGAAGGTTGGGGATAATCCATGATGTGTTTGAAAAGAAGTGATGTTCTTGACTTCATGGAGAAGTGTAAGCCAGCAGAGTGTCAAGAAGAGTGACAGTGTCAAAGTGACAAGGTAGAGAAAATCTCTGCAGCCTCATTTGAAGTGCACAAAAGTTGTGTTAGACAGCAGTTTTCACAAAAAGGAAAGAAAAGTATGTTTCAGAAATTGACAAGTTGACAAGAGCCAGGATGAGAATTTTAGGTATGGGGTCTGACAGCAAAGGCTGGTCCTTGATAAATGAGCACACATGGAACTGAGGACCTCAAGAGCTTTGACCTGAGTCAAAGATACATGCGAAAAATTATGCAAAGTAACAAGACAAATTATGTGATCAAAAAACATGGCACCTGGGAGAAGGGAATCCAGAGAAAATAGTTAAAAATTGATCATTTTCTGTGTTTCGTGGTTAAAATTAGTAACTACAAAAAAGACTTCTGTAGTACAATGCAATATAATGGAACATAAAATATTTGTAAGCAGAAATTTAATGTGCAAATAAATGTGTGAAATATATAGTATAAATAAACACTCAAATAAATACATGCATGCAAATAAAATATAATTAAGTGGCAGATTTTTAAGATCACCCTGCAGCAGGCCCTTGGTGGTTTGTTTTTACCACCTATGTTCAATATTCAGTTACTAAATGAATCACTTGACTCTTTGGGTTCACCCCATATTTCATTGTGCTCCTCAAAAGTTTCCATGTTTCTGTTGGACCCATCCCCTTTCTCAGGCCACGTCTGAGTCTCTGAGCAATTACAGATTAGGAACTCAGTTCTACCTCCTCTTTAGATAACCGTGCTTACATCAAGTTCAACTTGGTGTCTTGAATAGTCTGTCCTTGAGGAAAGAGACAAGGAATGTTGAAAAACTATTGAATCACACATTTTGTGGAACCACTTGTCTGTCTAAGAACATATATCTGAAAATATGTCTTCATTATCTTCACTAACAGTTTTTGGGATACCTTTGTGAAAAACTCTTTTAGTCTGCTAGTCTGTCATCTTGTCAGAGCCTTCCCACTTTCTCTGGACAGCCCAGGTCTCCTTGCAAGTACCCTGGATTTGTAAAGGTCTGTAGAACTTTAAATCCCATCTTTCTGACTCAATGAATCAACTGCATCACATCAGCCCAGAATTTGTTACAATGCAATATAAGAGTCCATTTTAAAACAATAACTCTGGCTGATCTTCCACACTTTGCTGATTTTCCATTACTAATCATAGCATTTGGGAAGCAAAATCTTTTGGTCTAACCATCAAATGAATAGATCTTTAATGAACTGCTATCTGCTAATCATGTACACATATTCTAACTATGAAGTGAATGACTCCATTTAAAAATTATCGTGTCTCAATATAAACATAATTTTCATAGTGTGGTCATCTCTGATTATAATGAAAGTGTACTATCATCTTGCCCATAGGAATGAGAAGAATGGATGGACATGATATGGTGTGTCTTCAGGTAGTATTCTATATTCTCCTTCCGCACTCCTTACTCACAGCAGAGTTATATGGCTATATGCTTTAGATAGATCAGCAAACTGTAATCAGACTATCTGTAACTTTTATTAACTTCTAGCAAAGTTATCAATAAAAAATTAACTGGTTTTTTTTTTTTTTTTCAATGAACATACTGGGAAATTTTGGGGCACTTTAATTTTAACATCTGGAAAAAAGTTTGGTTTTGGTTTTGTTTTTTTTTTAAGTCCACCTATTGAAGCACTAGTTCCTATATTGTGCAAGTGTTTTGCAGATTTTCCGCTGTCATCTCCAAGAGATTCTGAGTTCATTGTCCCGGTCATATCTATGCTTCCCTTATTTTTAATGGTGTCATTGTAAGTCTCATTTAAAATGGGCACGTGTTTATAGTAGAAAATTCCTCTGGAAAGAGTATGCCCAAACCAAGAAACAAAAGAGTTTCTATAATGAACACACTGTAAGCAATTTCACAAAAGTCAAAAATAACATCTTAATTCCTCACAAAAATTATTTCTTCTCTGCAGCACTGTAATCTGGCCTTTTCATACAAAACAGCTCTACCTCTGGTCCTTATATTTCCTGGAGGCAGCTGATTGCCTTGACATGTCTTTATAACAGATGATTACAATCAGAGGACCATGTAACTCAGTATCTGTTTTCAAAGAATAAAGTTTAATCTAATAACATTTTATTAAATTCTCTGTTCCTGTAGGACTGCTTTGGAAGAATATTCAAGGTAAATCATTTTATTTGGGAGGTCAGCTTCTGGTTACTCTTATCTTTTCAAATGAAAATCTATTTCAATGTAACAATAGATTCACTGTATGTTAAATTTTGATATTTTGTGTGTGGGAGATTTTGTGAGTGCATGCTAAATTTTCAGCAGCGACTACATGACCTGAAACAAATTACTTTATTTCTTTCATTAATCAAAAATAGTAACTCTTTTCTGCTTGAATATTACCTTATAGAAGTGAAAATATTTTTTAAGTGCTACAGTAGTTTAGTATCTCAGTGAACCAAAAAGGACATTTTCATAGCAAGGAATATATACTTACCAAGACTTTTTTAAATCCTTTTTTTTAAGGAGAAAAAGAGTATATTTTGCTAAAGTTCCTTATTAAATACACCAACTCTCCTTACATAAAAGAATATAATTTCAAGGTTCCAAAGGGATCTCTAGGAGCGAGGAGCTGCCCTTGCAGAAAAAAATCATACTTGTATCAAGTAATTTATAATCAGTATAGATAGATTGGCAAAGAATGAGAGAATTAAATCATTACCATAAGAAAACATTTTTCATAAATGAAATGTTAGCAGTTTGATGAGATCCCAAGGGTAATGAAATAGCTGGTTTCAGATCTTTCAGGAAATTTGAGATTTCTGAGAACTGCTTTTCATTTCTTAACTGAACAATTCATATTTCCCTTCCCTTCCCATTTATGATCCTTCTGTTTAAATACTTTTATGACTTTTAATCATGAAGGATATATATGTAGACTGATTGACTATTTAGTGTGCAATTCTTGGAAACAAGTTTTCCTTTAGAATCTAAAATAAAAAAAATCATTAAAAATATGATAAAAATTAAAACTAGTTTCCTTAAATCTACTTTTGTATCATATTTTTTAATCTGAGTTGCACAATTTGAAATATGTGAAGAAAATTTTTTCCATACTTTACATGGAATATGGAGGGACTAAAATTTTAAAATAAAGTCTGTGTAACTGACCCATCTTTGCCTTTTCTGGAAAGAAGTTCATGCTTTTAGAGCTAAATTCTCTAACTGTACCAATAGATTGCATTTGCTCCTTCATCACTGTAGCAGGCATTAATACAACCAGTGCTTGCTGTGTAGACAAAGCTGCAGAGACCACAGAGTGGATTGCAAGACTTTCCGGGAATGTGTGCCCCTTCTGGGTCAGTTTAATCTCTGCACTTTGGGATGTGCTCACATGACACTACTCAAGATTTTGTCCTTCTGTACACCAGCATGAGCAACTAAATTTCAGTATGGTCTTCATTGTCTTTCAGGACCTTCACGTTTCAGCTACTGGATTGACCAGAGCATGTATTATCTTTTTTATTTAGGAAAAAGAAAAAGAAATTGAATACTTCCTTATAAGCCATAATAATATTTTCTTGTGTTCAGGTGTCAGAGCCAGTGGAAAAAATAATCACAAAAGTACTATATATAACAGTACCTTGGGAGGACTGAGTCTTTTGTTATAATTTATCTTTAATTATCATGCTCTGTTGCACTGTCTAACTTCAGGATTGGTTGTCTCATGCTTGGTCTCATTGTGACAAATCCAGGAATGGAGTTACATCAGGTAAACAGAAAATGAAGGAACTTTTTAACAAAGATCTTCATCCTGTTTCAGATTTTGCATTTCTGTTCACTTCATGCTTTTTTGCCTTATGGATCTTTTTAAAGAATTGGTCCTTTGGTAATTTACAGTACAATCTCTGTTATAAAAAATAAGATAGGTAGGCACATTTTTTTTTTCAGATAAAATTATAAAATTGTAATAATTTTAGTAGGTTTTTGTTTAGGATTGTTGCGGGGCGGAGGTGTTTATCTGGAAAAGTGTGCGATTGTCCTAGATTAAATGTTGCATTTTTACTCACTTCTAAAGCCAAAAACCTGACTGCTTGTGACTTGCTGAATAACAGTTTGTATTAATTCTTAACAGTATATGCTCTATGTGCTAATAAAAAATGTTTTCTGACATTTGTCAAACTAAATATGAATTATAACTCCAATCTGCAGACACAGTGCACATCCTGTTTCAGAACTGATGAGCACTGGCTGAAGATATGATTTGTTTTCTGAGAAGACAATAAAAAGTCTGGTGATGTCATTTACAGAAGGGTAGAAACGTCCATAAATTTATTAACTGGATACTAACCCCTGAAAGCCTTAAAGTAAAAAAGCTACATTATGAAGAAAGAGAAAAAATATATTCTTCTGCTATGATTATGTGAGGAAAAATACATCAGAAGATGGAATGGGTGAGTGTAATATTATTAAATAAATAACATGAGTGTTTCAAATAATACCCAGAGAAGGTAATGCTCTTTAAAAATTAATTTTCTGTATTCCTATGAATTTGAATAACTAGAGAAATATATAGGTATCTAACCTTCTATGCAGCATTTTGAAAAAACCTCCAAAGAACTCCCTCCCTAGTTTCAGTTCTGTAGCATAGCATTCCAGATATGACCACATGTAAATAGATTAGTCCATTTGCCCAAAACCCACAGCTGCCCAGTCATTTTCATAGCTGTCAGTGTTGCAATCATTTTTGATTGTGTTTTCTTAGTAAATAAATGGAGGCAGAGATTCGATTACAGAGCTGGTCATGAGCAGCAGTGGCACTCAATTCTACTGCAGGCCAGTGTTAATACCCTGCTGCTGGAGCAAGAAGACAGCGGAGCAGCAGGGCCTTGGATCTGGGCAGTAATTGCCTCCTGAGGCTGAGCATGATATGGCTCTGCTCATCAGATCATTGGAAGGAACAGGGAAACAGAAAAATTGTCACCTTTAAGAGGATTGGTCCTAAGCCCAATATAAATGGTGAGCAGTTGTAAATAAAACAACCTGATGGTTTAATACTTTTGCTGGAAATAATTTTGCTTTTCAGCCTTATGAAACAGTGAAACAATAGTAATGGAGATTTACTACTTATCAGCTATAAAACATTTCCTCACAAAGACATTTTGGATTTCCATTTATTGATAAGTAAGTAAAAATCTTACAAAGAATAGAATATAATTTTATTAGATTCCTCCTCTGCTGCACCTTTGGTTTTCTTATCTTTCCTAAACTTTGTTTGATTTAGTTCATTTGCTGCTTATTGTTTTCCTTCCAAAGGTATGACTTATTTTCAAGTCTGTTGCATTTTAATTTTTATTTTCATTTACATTTATGTATCTCACATATTTCTAAATAAGTTTATTTCTCTGTTTAATCTTTTTTGGGCTGGCTTACTCTTTGCCTAGGGTTTATTTTGACTTATTTAAGACTGACATTTCTAGTAGGCTGAACACCAGTGTGGCTTAATGTCATGGAAAAGAGATAAGTATAATCCCCTAAGACTAGTCTATACTATGGTTTATTATTATATTAAATGGCATATAATATTATATTAAATGGCTGAAGCATTTCATGCACCTGTGGATCTTGCCATTCTACATTTTACATTGTTAACCCAGTTCTTTTCACAAGTGTCTCCATCCTTTTCTATTTTAAAGATTCCCTAAAAGCTCTAGTCCATTTCCACAAAGAAGGTTTACATGTTCAGTTCCTCCTTTTAGTTTCTTCTCTCAAAACTTCTGGTATGAACACTTCATACCTAGCTTAACTTGGCCCTGCACAACACTTGTATTTCTCTTTCATCATGAATTTTGTGTATCCTTTATTTTTCCCTGAATCAGATTCACTAATTAGTGAAGAAGGCAGCAAACATCCTGGCTGGAGAGAAGATCATGAAAGTAGAGAAAATTCTGGTACACTGGGGAGTAACATGGAAAAAAATGACAGGAGAAGACCCTGGTCAGTAATGGCCAAGACTGACAGCTGCAAGCAGCTGTATGTCATCACCTTTTTTCCCAGTAACTTTCTTCCCAGTACCCCTGGTCTGGGTCTCATGAAAAGAGAATTCAAGACCTACAGAATATAATGTTGTGGGTGGATGGGTGAAAGGAGAACAACTGAGTGAGTGAAAATCAAGCAGGTTGAAACCTCAGATTTTGATTCTTACATACACAAGACTCTCCAGATTCAATACCTGTTGGCATTTAAATGGCCTCACCCACGTAGTAGGCAAAAGCCACTCTTTATCTGGCCCCATTAGTTCTATCCATTGTAAGAGATCTGTAGAGATCAAGAAGCAAATATGTAGTTTCACCACAACTAATTCATTAATTGAAGAAGACTCATGGATATTTAATATTGCAGCACATAAACAAGATAACTGCTGTCAAATGTTCAACGGGGATAATTTATGACAAGATAATCGTAGTCCTAAAAGTAATAAATAGAAATCAAAACCCATTCAGATAAAAACTGCAATAAATACCACTTTCCCTGCTTTGGTTCATTACAACATTACGTAATGCACAGAATTGCAGAATCCCAGGATGGGTCAGGTTGGAAGGGATCACAGTGGGTTGCCTGGTCCAACCTCCCTGCTCGAGCAGGGTAGTCCTACAGCACGGGGCACAGGATTGTGTCCAGGCAGGTCTTGAATATCTCCACTGAGGGAGACTCCACAACCTCTCTGGGCAATCCGTTCCAGGGATCAGTCACCTGTGCAATAAAGAAGTTCTTCCTCATGTTCAAGAGGATCTTCTTATGAATCACTTTCTGCCTGTTACCTCTTGTACTATTGTTTGGCACCACCAAGCAGAACCTGGCCCGTCCTCTTGACACACTGGAAAGGTTGTCAAGCAAAATATCATGCTTGTTTACAGACACATGAAGGACAATTGTGGGTGCGCAGGGCTTTTTGCTCCGGCTAGCTGAGGTCTTTCTGCCCTGCTCCCCTTGATAGTTCGTGGGGGTTCAATCTCTAGGCTCCACATGGTCTGAGGCTTGGAAAAAATGAAGAGTGGATTCTGCTTTGGTTTTCAGATGTTTATTCCATGTGGGATGGAAGGCAGAATGGCTGAGAATGGTTGGTTCACCTTTTTTATCACCTTGGGTGATACCTGAACCAGGGGGGTCTTAGGTCCAATCAAAGAGGGGGAGGGGCATGGTCAAGGCCAAGGACATTTTACACTACAAGGGGGAAGGGTGGCACCCGGGCATCTTGCCAATAGGAGAGGGTCAACCAGGGTGATTGACAAGACAGGGTGATACCACCAAGGGGTTGGGATAGAGGGGTCAGGGGAATGGAATGAACCATTTACAATTTGATTACACACTGTAACAGACAATAAGATTACTGTGATTTTTTTTTTCTTTAATACACCTGAAAAATCTGAAATTTCCAGGAGATAACTAACTAGAAGGATAGGATGAGAGGAGAGCAGTGGATGCTTTTTATCTTGACTTGAAGAGGACTTTTGATGCTGGCTGACAAAACATGCTCAAAGTAAAAATGATGATCCACAGAGTAGGACTAGAAACTGGCTGAGCTGCTGGGCTTAAAGGACTGCAGCAGCACAAAGCCTAGTGGGAGGATAGAAGAGGCTGGCACTTTAGCCAATACTGTTTAACATCTTTCCTTGTTACCTGGATAATGGCCCAAACACATCCTTCATATCATTGTCGAGATGGCCATGACACTCAGAGTGTTTCACTAAAACTTCAGAGGGCTTCAAGCATCAGCACCTTGTTATCTAAAAGTCTTTCATACCTTTCCTATGTAGCCTCCCATGGGCAGCTCCACACAGCTCTGGCTCTTTCTCTCCTTCTCTCTTCCTTCAGCAGTTCCAGCTCGCTCCTTCCTGTCCCTGGCACAGCCACCTGACCCTGTCTGTCCCTCCTACAGGGGCTCACCTGATCTGTCCCTTGCCCCACCTCCTGTCCCTTCCTCCTCATAGCACGGCCAGCAGACTCCAAGTGACTCTCTACCACCCAACTCACTCTTTATCACAGCCAGAGCTGGGAGGGCAAGGCTGTTCCCACTCTTTGGTGATTAACACAGCTGCAATACATCAGGGGCA
>VWYP01023001.1:1771-14277 GCA_013400435.1 Pycnonotus jocosus | reverse complement strand
AGTCAAATCAACATAGGAAAAAGGGTTTCCAAAACCAAAAGGTAAACGTCATGGTAGACCTGGAACACATTCAGGTGAAAGTGGAAATCTCTTGAGCATCTAGTGCTGAGATGTTTGAGATTTAATTCAGGCAGTTCAGTTAGCACAGTGGCAGTTTTCTTAGGCTCTGGATTGTCTCCCACATTGGTCCATGTCCCAGTATTCTCAACATACAACCTGCTACACTAAAAAATCCAAATATGAGAGACTCAGCTTCACTCTTGGATGCTCATGTGCAGAACACAGTGAAAGGCAGTTGAAAACCTACAATTACATTTGGCCTATCATGGCTGGATTTCATCCCAGTTTCACAATAGGTCCCTCTTTCTCTTTCTCTATTCACCGAAAAGAGAGTCATTGCCTTTGTGCACAATCACACACCCAACACAAAGGAGAATGTGGAACACAAAACTGCAATATTATCAAAAGCAATAAATGAAGAAAACACATGGGTAAGATACGGAGGTATGCAATTGTCCTATTTAACATCATTTTTCGTATTTGTTGTTGTGTAAGTTCAAAAGCTGCACAAAGGCTTTTTGGCCAGATAAACATAGTTATTTTGCTCTGTATTTAAGCAGTTTGTTCAATCCAAAGCTAAGTTAAAAGTAATTTTATTTTGGATACCCCCCAAGAACCCTGGTGGCATAATTGTCAAAATGCTACACATTTAAAGAATTATTATCACAGTAAAGCATTGAGCAAATGGCATGGTCCCCCACCTCAAGAATTGCAGACTTGAAACTGCGCTGTTGGGTATATTGGTGGAATATATCCAAACTGAGACTCAAAAGGGAGCACAGGAACTCCACTGAGTTTTCACTAATTACTCTAGCTAACTTTTGAAGGAGACTTTACAGGAGGAAGTATAGTGAGTCTAAATCATTAAGGGCCAGGACTGGGAATTTGTGAGTCCCTAAATTCTGGGTCACAGAGAGTATATAGTATGCACCAGTTAGAGATCACAGAAGCACCCATATTCCAGCTAAACAAAGATCAGTCTCCCCCATTACCATGAACAACTGTGTAGTGTCACAAATGGTCATCTTTTACAAGTCAAGAAAAGGAGGGGAATGCTTAAAGCAATGCTATTACCAAGACATCTAAGCCTCAGACTACAGACCAGTCTGCAATGACAACCATAAAAGGAATATATATGTACAAATTCTGATAATTATCAATTAAAGGGCTTCCTAGAGCATTATCGCTGTGTTGTGAGGGGAAAGATGGTGAAAAAATCTGAAGTCCTAAAACATCATGGCATTGAAGAACATTGGGCTTCTGAGATTGATGGTAGCTTTCTTTTGTTTCTAGACTGGGAAATAATTTCTTCAGAAGAAATGATGCATTAAACACAGTTTTCCTACCCACAGAATGGCTTCACGTTCTTTTGAACATGGAAGGAATAATCACACCAAATCAAATAAGCTTTGAGGTTTGATCCAAAATATTTATGTTTAAAGCAGTGAATTATTTTCAGTAGTTGCCAACCCGTGACAGATTCAATCTACATCTGTAAACATCAGAACATTTTGCATTCTGATACAATTTTCCTGAATTTACCATAGAGACAAGATTTTTGTGTGTATGCATGTTAATCCCACTGTAAAATATCCCCAAATCAATCAATCAATTGATTAACAAATTAAGTGCTAAATAATGGATGGGACTGTGAACATTTCCTGACAAGATGCTGAGAATAAAATATGTGTCTACAATTCTTTTGTCTAATAGTCAGCCAACAAAGCGTTGCACTGTTTTCTTTAGGAGTTTACATAAATGCTTGGAAAACAAATGGAAAAATGTGTTCAAACAATATTTTAGCATTCATATAAGCCAGTAGAAATGGTCATTACACTGAAAAATGAATAAAATTCTTTTTCTTTCAAATTAAATTTTAATGTAGCAGAACTTTACCTGATTCCAGGAACATAAATAAATACAAGGTGACAACTAAGTATTTTCCACCACTAATTATGCCATTAGTATTGAACATAGTGTAAAATTCTCACTAAATAATGCTGCTAAATGCTAAAAAAAAAAAAAAAAGGCAAAGCAAGAGTTGTGAAAACACTGAAGAATTCATGCAGTAAACTTTGTCTTATTCAAGAACTGCATCTTGTTTATTTTCACTCTTAATTATTATTTTCTTTTATGCTGGCATGTGACTAACATTTGGCCTGTCTGTTAGCACAATTTTGAGTCTCTGTAGATGTATTTTACAATTGGGGCTTAGTCACTTTAAGCTGTTTTCTTGTGGATGTGTCAATCTATATGTTTGTGCATCACTAAGGGTCTTACGGTGAATGAAAGCTGAAGAAATGGCTTATTTTCTTTTAAATCCAATATGGAAAGGCAACTATCACAGTCATTTTGCAAAAGCAAAGTGAGGCATGAGTGAGTAAAGTGTCAAATTAGTCTGTGGATGTTTGTGTGGTTAAATCAGAGCTTGAACTCTGGTCTCCCATGGGCCAAGCTAACAGCTTATTTTCCCTGACTGTTTTCCCCACTTCATTTATAAGCAAATGTACCATCTATCGCCCGCACATGCACATGCCACTCCGACTTGCTGTGATCAACATGTTATGAAACAACCATCTAGTTTGGAGTGTTTAGGGCTGTTAGGATAATGATTTTGTGTGGCTGCTCCACTTCCCAGCGGAGTTGTGTTTTCCTAGATTTGCTTTAATGCAAGTGCTTTTTGCAAATAGAGGAGACACTGGAGAGGCTTACAAAAACACAAGGCCTTTAACAGTTCATTGGGAAGGAAAGAAGGATCCCTTGCTAACCAGACTGACTGTAGCTGTTCAGCTGAGCAATCTTGTCACTCTTATGGTCGCTCTTAATATTTGATGGCTGGTCATGCACAGCATGCCTCATCACACCATCTCTGGAGGCACTGCACTGGGAAATTTGAAAAGATGCCACTCTTCTGGAAGGATACTGCTACTGATTTAATGGTGAGACTGTGACTCTAGGTTCCTATTTCACATCTCAGGCTTATTAAATTCCTGTCTGCATTGAAACTTAAAAGAAAACAAAAATACGTAGCAGTTTGTTTCACGCAAGTTTCAAAGGGGTGGTGGGCTTTGTGACTGACCCCTTTTCAAATATCTACAAATGTGGAACAAAAATCATAACATGAAAGAAGATTTTATTTCCCCACATCTGTGTGCAGAATTCCACTTGATTGCTGCCCAGTCTGAAATCTTGCTGCAGTCACCAGTGACTCTCTCCTACACCCTAAGAGCAAAATATCTTCTATATTTCACTCAAATTTCTAAATTTTCACAAAATATAAAGACCATCTGTCTTAGTTTAGAAGACAAGTATCTGGACAATTGAAATCCCCTTCCTCCTAGCTGTTATAATTTAGACAAGAAAGGCAATTAAATGGGCTTTTTCTAGGCAAAGTTATGGGAGTAAGAAATAACAGCTCTTTACTAGTATGTATAACAAACCTAACAACAAAAGAAAATTGCTACAGCATTAACCACGAAACAGTAGTGCCAAGACCTCCAAAAACCTTGCCTCCCAAAAACCAGGACAGTTTGGTCCCGACGGCTCAGCGGTCTCGGTGGCTCATGCATGGGGCTGGGAAGAATGCGATAGCAAAGGCTGGCAGCTGGGAACGGCAGGGTGTCCAGGCAGGGGAGGAGGGAAGGGCAGGTCTCACCGGAGCAGGAAGAGCAATGCCAAAGAAGAAGCCGCGGTGGCAGGGCAGGGCTGGGCCCCCGGCTCCACTCCCAGGCAGGCAGGACGGCCGAGGAGCTCAGAATTCCNAATGCGATGGCACAGGCTGGCAGCTGGGAACGGCAGGGTGTCCAGGCAGGGGAGGAGGGAAGGGCAGGTCTCACCGGAGCAGGAAGAGCAATGCCAAAGAAGAAGCCGCGGTGGCAGGGCAGGGCTGGGCCCCCGGCTCCACTCCCAGGCAGGCAGGACGGCCGAGGAGCTCAGAATTCCCAGGCACGCGAGCAAACGATGGAAAATCTTCCCGGGACTGGAATTCTCTCTGCCAAACAACCTGTGTCTTCTTCGAGGGTGCCCAGAGAGCCAAAAGCCAAGCAGAGCGAAGTTGCCTCCAGCTTGGTCTTTTATCTACACCCAAAAGCACTCATGTTGCCTCCCCCCTCCCCCAGGGGGACAAAATGTGTAGCCAGGTTCTACTCTGGTCCCCTTTGTCCTGCCCAAAGTGCCCCATAATATCGAGCAATTAGTTCCTTAGCAACATATGGGCAAAAATTCTATAAGTGAGAAGAAAAAGAAAAAGCAAACAAAACTAAACCCCAACACCATCCCACAAGTATAGGGTTGAGGGACTTAAAATAAGTGTAGATTGGAATAACAATCCACTTACACTGGTCAGAAGGCCAAGGCAGTGGAGAAAGGGGAAAAAAAACTGAATATGAAAAAGATCTCAAAAATCTTTTCAATCTCAAAAGTGTACCAGAGGGCTAGCAAAATTCTGAGCTTTTTTTCCTTTTTTTTAGAGAACTTTTAAAGTTCTTTTGTTTATATTAGAAATTAGCTAAAACAAGTTTTTATAGTAATTTGCATATCCCTATTTCTTTTAGGTTTTCAGAAATTTTAAACCCAAATTGACAGAAGTGAGGTAAACCTGGTGACAGAAGCAGGTATCTTTTGAAACTGATGGACCTTGGTTTCAGGGTGTATGTCGTTAGTTACTTAATACCTCTCATCACTTTCCATATTTTCTCTGTTGTCTTTAAATAGTGTTGGAATAAAGGAGGCAAAAACAGCTGAGGAAAGAAAGAAAGAGGAAGATTTTGGTTTAGCCTTTGATAGCAAAGGCAATGACTTGTAATCATGGGCTCAAAAGCACACAGATAATATCTCAGACATTTAGACTAATCTGAAGTTAGCAATTTCATATAGATGTCCCACCCCTTTGTAATGTTTCTGTATTTCAAATTATTTTCTTTATTAAATAATGAAAAAATCTGGTATTCTGCTAACCTTGGTAAAAAAAAATCTTTTTGAAAGCAATAAATACCTAGTTAAGTTCTAAAATGTTAATAGCTGTGCAAATAGTTACTGCTGTCTAAATGAGTGACCATTTAATGAATCACTTCCACCAAAAAGGTCAGTGTAGCAAGTCCCATGTGCATCATGTTATTACAACTTACCAGTAAATGACCACATTAATATTAACTGACAGATTGCAGACCTTTATGTTTATGTGCAGTGGGTTTCGGGAAAGTGCACTTCTGGGAGGTGTTAGAAAACTTTCTGCCAGCATATCATCCTGTAAATCGTGCTGTTTTCAGGTCATTACTTGTTCAATGTGTGGACACCTTGTTATAGAGCTTTTTGAATCAGAAGTATGTTAGTGAATAAAGTACACTTGACCTCTCACCTTCAAGGTCCTTTCATTTCAAGTGTCTGGGACATGTCACAGATAGGTGTTTTTATCAGGCAAACCCATGACAGCCCTGAAATGGCTACTTGTGTGCACTCAGGTCAGAGACTGTGTGCCGTAGCAAACTTTGATACCCTGATGATGCTGATAATTGTCATCTCTGTGATAAGGGTGATTGCATTAAGGTGAATTTTTGAGTTAAGCATAATGTATCAAGCTTATACTAGAGACCTGTCATAACACCATGGCACAGAATTCCCTCACTGAGGGCAGACATGCACTTGTGTTCACCAGCATTTTAATTCAGCTATGGATTATTGAACTGTTCTTGGTAGCACTGAGACACTTACACCAAAGCCTCTCCTGTCCTAATAAGGGTATGCCTTATGCAAGGGTCAGAGCACAGGTTTGAGCTTTGTCCTGCAGAAGACGAGGACAGGGTTCTTGACTTTGCAGATTATAGGAGTCCAAAACCTGCTCTTTCTCCTATCCTGTCATGTGGCTGTGAGGAGGTCATAGCATCACTGCTCGTCAGAGAGAAGGGGTGAATGGATACATCTCATTCCGCATGGGAAGATTTCTCCTCACCTCAAGGTCTCTTCACCTGACCTCTCCTGCTGTCTTTTCATTTTGTCTACCCTCAATGATCTACTTTGAACTCTTGACCTTCAGACCTGTAAGATACCCAAGCTCAAGACAGGAAAATCAAGCCCAAAAACACTCTGTGTCAGTGCTCTTGTAGATCTCTGAGAAAGGTAGTTCACTCCTGATCACTGATAAGCCATTCCTACCTCCTCAGAAATTTACTGAATAAAATGAAGATGCTGAAAAAGTGGTTAAGAAGTTAGGCTTTTGTAGTCTTTTAAAGAAAGGACCACCTGTCCCCAACACACACTTTCCAAGAGCGTAAAGGGGGAAAATGCTATTAAAAAAAAATCCCTACTTGCTAGTGTCCTTTTAAATTATGTAAAGCCAATTTCTTGTAATATTGTCACTGAACAAATAATCAGTTCGTTGAGAAGATTTGTGGCTGCAATTATTTATTCATTTTAATGTTTGTTATTAAGCCTTCCTCTTGCTGTTTGCACCCATTATATGATGAAAGATCAATACGAAGAAGATGAGGAAGTGCAGAAATGACTGTTAATTATCAGGGAGTAAGGAGGAGAAGAGCAGCCCTGGTACGAATGCCTGTGAGATCTACAACCAGTGTTTCAGTCTTTTGCTAATATTAGCCTTTGTTTTACAGTGTGAAGTGGTTTTGGTTTTGTTGTTAGTTTTTCTTGGTTTTGTTGTTTGGTTGTTGTTGTTGTTGTTGTTGTTGTTGTTGTTGTTTTGTTTTTCAACCTGAATAGTGAAGTGAACACTGGAGACAAGTTTTATCATGCTTTTCTATCACACACAATAGAAGGGATTGAATTACGAGAAGCAGTAGTTCCAAGTGGATAGAAGGAGTCTGCAGTTGAGGATCAAGATTTTGAGGTTTTTTTTCCAATTAAAGAAGTGACTGGCTATGTAATTTGTTTGCTACCTTCTTGTATTTCTACAGGTATAAAACAGCAAGACTTACTCTTGCCTTCTTCTTTAGTATTTTGTAATCTAAAAATGAAAAGTAATGTACCTTACTAAAATCACAAGTATGTGTCTACATCTTCATAGGCCTGGGCTCATTTGTGTATATATATGTATATATAAAGATATTTCAACAATTTCTGTCAAAGTAGAATATTATCTGTTAATTGTGATCTTTCTCTAGAAAATTTTTTACTTTCTGGCTTACAAAATATTTGATATTTTTTAGTTTTTCTGAGGTAGTATCTCCTGGTATTAGGATCCCCAGTTTGATTGTTTAACTGGGGTTTCAGACACAGGTTTTTGTGTATAATATCGAAGGGGTGTCACAGTCTTCAACACTATGGACTGCTCAAAGTAGTCTTAAGTGGACAACACAGGTAATTCAGCAGTGAGGCCTCATGCATCATAATAAATCTGGTGAGTCCAAGGCCTACCTAAGTGGGAGAAAGCCTGAAAGTAGTTCTATGTTCCAGGTCTTATATAGGTCTAAAGAGTCTCCTTCTAAATGCTTATGAAATCTGTCATATAGCTTTAGGCCATCCTGAAATTTGCCTTTGGTGAAAATCTCCCACACTCTAGATATTAGTACATACAGATGACAGGTAACTATGGTAAATATCTCTCAGAGTCACTTTCTGTTAATGCGGGGCCAGGAACTCTATTAAAATGACAAAAATAATAATGTCTCTGAAATCATCCTGTCTCTTGCTACATGTCCACAAAACTTTTGCCAAAGCTGTCTTCATTTCTAACTGCTTTTCATCTGACTTCTTGCCACAGTTGAGGAAAAAATAATTCACAAGATGACAGAGTTTCATTGCCTTTTTTTTTTATTTTATAAAGAATATTTAATAGCAATAAAAAAAATCCTTAATTTCAGTATATTCATATAAGTTTTCCTTCTCATCCAGATTCTGATCTGAAGGAAGATATTCCCTTCAGCACTACTTATTTCAGCCATTCACTTCCTTGAGTTATTAACTCACAGAAATGCTGAATTTCACAATGAGAAGAAAGACACTTTTAATAATATCAATTACTTTATGATATCATTTGCACTGTGTTCAGCATGATATTTTTGCTGCCTCTGACAACAGTGAGACTGAAAGTAGCTACAAATGCATATCTGGAGCAGCAGTTTTCTGTCTAATCTGTAAAATTTCATACCACAGAGCAAGGCAGCAATCTATGCCTATAGCTATACACCTGACATTTAGCTATCCTGTTTTCATTCTTGTAAGTCATCCTATTTGACTTACAGAGGTAAATCTGATACATCAGTGTTTGCAGTATTAAGCTTTACAACAGTAACGGAAACCCTGGATATTTTCAGCATAGATAAATCCATCTCATTTGCTTTACTAAATGCTGCCTGGCAAGTAAAGTTATAGAATTTGGCAGCATAAGGCACAAAACAGTTGGAAACAAATCTGAAGCTCTGGAGATCACTCACAGAATTAAGTGCATTTCAACGTGTCAGAAGTGTTCCATAAGTCCCATTCAAATAAAAATATTGAATGATTTTTTTTTCCTTGCATACATATCTGAATAAAATAGAAGCCTGTCTTTCCAAAAAGCTTATGTCAGATTTTAAGGGTTTTTTTTCTCTTTTCTTTCTTTGCTAAATTGAGTTCCTGTTACAAAAACAGATGTTAGAAGAAATACGTTTCTTGGCAAAGTTAAGAGCTACAGAGGAGAGCAAGACATTGTTCTTCATTTTACTATGCACTTTCCCTTGAAACTTACTGACTGCTTAAATTATCTCAGCTACACAGGAACCTTTAGCACTAAAATAAAAACTGTATTAACCACTAAATTTTATACATAACTAATATTTCTTACTGACACAGAGTTTATGAAAGTTGCCTACTTCTGAGTCCAATTTATATGGAGACAATCATAATCTGAGGGCATATGAATTGATCTAGTCAGAAATGGTGCAAATAAAATTAACAAATTTATTAATTTTTCTTCCCCCTTTCAAGATCGACTTGCAGTTTTCTATACTCTTGGCAGGGATGGATAGGAAGCTGAATACAGTTTAGCCTCTCCATTAAGTAGAAACTTCCTGCTGGGATTTGCGGAAAAGTCTGGCATAGAAATAGGTAACCATTTAGCTTCTGAGCTGCTTGGCCTCTCCAGCTCAAAGGAAGCACAGGGCCAGAGGTTATGTATTATTCATTTTTCAATTGGACTCAGTGGAGAAATTTGAGAGTTTACTACATAAATATGTTAAATTTAAGTACATCATGCATTTCCATAAAACTCACTGAGGTCCATATTCATCATTTTCTCCCAGCTCAACAAACCACTTTAAAACATGTTCAAATTGACTTCAACAGAGCTGCAAGCAGTTACTGAAAGTTCAGAGTGTTCTTAAATGATAGGGAGAATAAGGACCATCTGCATATGTGCAAGTGCTTTGCTGAACGTGCATAAGTGTCCAATCCACAACCCCAAGAAATCCATGCGGTTTCTCTATTGATGTCACTGGGCTTCAGATTCAGTCTTAACAGTTGGAAATTACCAGTTCAGAGCTCTCTTGTTGCTTCCTTGAAAGCAGATGGCATTCTGCCTTTCATTGCAATGATCCATGGTTTGTGTCAGAAAGCCCTGGAGAGACTTCTAAGGTTTCTCACTTATTGGTGTCTGTGGGCCTTGTCATAGTTATGGTTTTAAAATGCACCGCTCAAAAGTGACAAGAAACACAATCAGAATAATAATTCCTGTAGAAGCCATGCTACCTGTTGCACACTTGTATTTCCAACAAAAGGGACTTGTTGTAGAGCTGTTTATTACCAGGATGATTATGGGTAGCAGAGCCTAAATTTAAGAATGTCATGAGTGAATCATACTATTTATCAGACCCTCTCTTTCTATGGTCAGATAAGGTAAAAGCAATCTGTGCTTCAGCCAGTTCCCTGACCCACATTAAAGTTAATGTAGGACTATTGAATTATGTTCTATAATCCTGATTTTGAAGGCAATTTCATTCTTACTTATTTCAGCACCTTCTGCTTTTAATGACCACTTCTTTTTTTCCCCCCCACTTATTTATAGGACTGTTTATACTACCCATGAGATGACAAGATATTTAAATTCTCCCTGAGACTTGTCCTTTTCTACAACATCCTGAAGTAAATTATCCACGAGAGCAATTCTTGCCCTCTCAATTCTCATTCTTCTGTGCCTCAGAAAGAAACTTCAATAAAGCCCTCTTATTTTATTATGGCACACCAATGAAGTAGTTATTAATAATTTTCAAAATAATCCTTCATAATGTTTCCAGTTTCTGGAAAGGGCAGAAACTTAGATTCCACTAAAAAAGCTATGAGTGTGAGATATCAGTATATACTAAAAAGCATTTATTAAATGAAAAATAAACTGGTTAACAAATACAAGGAAATAAACAGAGGCCATTAAAAAAAAATAAAAGTATCTTAATTTGGAAAATTAAGAGAAAGCTCTTGAATTTTGCAAAAAATGTACATTCCAGCCATAGGTACAGAAAGAGAAAAGCAGAATCTGAAGGGTACAGTGGCATCATATTAGTCACAAAATTAACACACAGAGGCCACTTAATGCTCCCATGAAGTACATCCCTACAGAGAAAGGCTATTTTTATAAAGGAGGACAGGCATTGCTTTGAGAAGACCATTTGTGACATATTACACAGAATTGAAGTATCCATGTTGGCCACGTAGTTTAAGTGTAGAAAAGACTCACCAAAAAACAGCTTAATGGTTTCAGGAAATGCTTTAAAATGGAAAAAACAAGCATAAAGAGGAGAGAGTACTGGAATTTTGAAAATTTGTTTCATTCAACAGAGAAAAGTAACAAAGTCAATGGCTGAACACTGGGTTTGAATTCAAATGAGAAATCAGGCTCTCATATTTAACAAGCCTAGATAAACAAATTTTTGGAACAAACTTCTAAAGGGAATAATAGTTTTTACTTGGTGGTTTTAATTCATCACCACAGACTTTTCTAGACAATGTTTGCCATAGTGTAGGCTGCTATGCTAAATATAGGAATAACTAGATAAAAGGAAATTATTTATGCAGGGTGTGGGACTAGAAAAATGAATTATTCCATTGGGGTCAAATTTTTGTATGATCTTATAGATACTGGATGATCAGAGGGTTTTAGAAGTTTCCCTATAATGAGAAAATAGAGCGGTTCAGTCTGTTCCATTTATCAAAGTATTGACTGTATTGTAGTCTGTAAGTAGGAATAAAAAGAAAACCAAAACAAAAACCATGACAAAACAAGACCAAAACCCTTTATTAAATTGTTGAAAGCTGAAATGTCGAAGTTTAGGATGGATACATGGATGGAAGGATAGAAATGGAGTTAAGGATGACAATTTAAATGTTTGGTTTACCACCATGATGGAGTCTGTGTTCCTTTAACTCTTTGTGCAAAGACTCTAAGGTCTTTCTAAAAAAATGTAATGCAAAAAATTGACTGAACCTGTGGCTCACAAGGGATCATGTGGTGCTGTTGGAAGCATCCCTTTTTACAGTTACCTCAGAGAATTTCAAATACCTTCAGCACTCAAAATCCCCAAAATCTCCAAAATTAAGCATAAGCCAAGCCTGATTTATTAACAACAACTTTTATTGACAACAAAGTTTAAAAACCAGCAACCTTCTGTTACAGTGAGTAACACATTTATGATTCATCTAAAATAGCTGATTTACCTACAAAATTTTTACTGTGCTGCATTAAAACAGAGTGAAAGACCTGTTGGCACAGGAGAATAATCAATACCATACTGCTATCTCTTCTTTTGTATATCTGTAAGTTTTGTAGCCTTTAAGACTTGTTTCTATTTTTATCTATTGCTGCAATTAAAAAAAAAAAAAAGTCACTTATGTTATTAACTCTACCCCAAAGGGTTGTCGTTAATTTCCAGATAAACATCATATTCTGTTGTTGATTATCTGCATATAGACAGTAAGAAGGATCCTGATAAGCTCCTGTGCCACATGGAAATATGGCAGGATCATTCCTGGGGGTTATGCTGCAATATTTCAAGTGCTTAGAGCAATGATGCAAATGTCAGATGGCATAAACCAAATAGGTTTTTCAAACTCACTTCATTGTCAGCACCCCAAACGTAGGTTTCAAAGCAGCACCCTGGTTTGCAAGCTCAAAATTCCACTGGATTATGGTACAACATCTGTTGTCTTCAGGAGCTGTGCTGGAATTTAAACCAGTTTTATCCAATGTAAATCACTTGGCTTAATTGCAGCAATATTGAAGACTCCACCTTAAAAACTAAGACCTTTAAGAGACAATTGGGAAGTTCAGGAGCTTATTAATGCAAGTTCCTAAATTAAATTACTGACATTTAGCTGAACAAATACTGTTTGTTCTTTCCCACCAACCCACGTCATTTCTAATCTTTCATAACAAACAGAAGCATTCCCTTTTTCTAGAATTTAAGGGGAGTGCCAAAGGAAAAACAAACAAACAAACAAACAAACAAAAAACAGGAAATATAATA
>VWYP01022996.1:0-20857 GCA_013400435.1 Pycnonotus jocosus | reverse complement strand
TTTCTCTGTCCACTCAGATTTCTCAGGGTGCCCTGTACAGGTTGGCAGGCAGGGCTTCCTCTGATTTCACTGTAGAACAGTCATTTTCTCCAGGAGATGGGAGGCTGGGCTGAGGCTGGGGGCCTGCAATGGTTCAAATGATAAAATTCAGAATTTCATTCTGCTTCCAGTCAGGAGCACAGCTGGAAATGCAGAGTAGCTTGGAGTGTTTCACTCTCCTACCTTGAAAACGCTTTCCAGTTTTTCTGTAGCACAAAGGATAAAACCAGAATTAATTATTCTGAGGAAACCCATAATGGTTTGGGATTTTTTGCTTCCTGAGTATTGAGAGCAAGTTCTTTTTTGGTGTGCCTTTTTCACCTACGACAGAGCTTGATTTTTTTTTTTCAATTATATGATTTGCTGCTACAGTAAAGAAAAAATTTAAAATATAGAAAAATAAGCTGAGAATGTGCAAAAGTATGTGATGTGACCAATAGCATTTATCATCTGGCCAGTCATATGGCAGATTGAGGATAGCATGGCAGATGAGGAGTCCCAAATAAAAAATTATAATAGTCCTCAAAAATCAAACTATTTAAGGTACAGAGTTATATTAAGTATTTTATTTTTTAAAAACTTTGCACAGCTTTGCCTTTGCAGGTCTTACCTGAAGTCTGCAAAGATAAAAGCGCCAACATACAGAGATAAACAATTTTCCAGGTACTTCTGAACTGTCTGGAATTTGGAAGGACTGTAGATCTTATGGCACACACTGGTCTCAGGAAGTATGGGCAATTCAGATAAGCTTTGAATAATCATCAAACATTTTGCTGCTTTCTGCTTATCTCCCATTTCAAACTCTGAAATATTTTAGGCTTATCTGTCACAACTAAAAGGGAAGGGAGTCAAGGTGCTATCATGGTCAAAAATTTGTACAACCATCAATAATAAGAGGTTTTTCAGTGCTCTGAGACATTTCCTGGTACCTGCACCCTCAGGCTGAGAACTGAAAGCAGGCAGAGGTTTGAGTTGTGTTAATTTAACAAAAGCATTTAAAAATATCAGCTCTTATCTCTAGAAGTGTTAGTCAGTGTAGAGAAAAGATAAGATTTCAATTAACTGGAGGTGAAATATTGGTTCAATATGTTTTCCTCCTTGGTTTTGATTGCTTCTTGTTTTCAGGATAGTTAAACATATTTAATAATCGTTATCTGAGTATTAAGCAATTATTTTGAAGTCGTGCTGAAGTGAACCTTTTCCCCACCTGCTCAGCTTTGACACATTTTAGCAAGGCAATCTGGCCAGCCAGACCCATTAGATTCCAGCAAGTGCTGTAATTCTTATTCTCAGGTAAGTTACAGTGATGTTATTTTTATGATGCTTCCTTCATATACATTCTTATAAATTCCTGTTAAAAGTAATTATGAAGCGTTTTCTTTATTTGTTGGTGTACCTCTCAATTTTAGGGAACATATTTGAAAAGGATTATCAAAAACTCTCAGAGCTGTTTATCAGCTTTAAAAAGGCAGTTTAAACCCTTCAATGATATTTGTTACAAAATTCTTCTGTAAACAGCATTTTGGTGTGGGGGGATCTCTTTGCTGGTATTTTTTGGGGAGAGCAAAGGGGATTCAGTTTTGTTTCTTTGTTGTTTGACCAAAAAGTTTTCCTAAATAACACCCCAGGTGTTTGAAACTCCAGTAGATTACTGGTTCTGATACTTTTCAATGAGCCTGTTTACTGCTGAGACCACTTTGTTCACACCAGTTTTGTTCATGATAATTAGAATGGGCTCAAACTGATCAATAACTTGTGACATGTTCTCACTATTCCAAATCATCTTAGACCATGCCTCCATGATAGCTGCTTTCTCCTTGTGCACAGCAGAATCACAATTTCCCTAAATCTAAATAAAACCTCTTCATCCTCAAAATCAGACAGCAAGATGTAACATAAGTATTTATCCATAAATATATAAATGAAGATTTCATCTGTATGCAATGAGTGTTATGCTGAATATAATTAAGTTCAATTTGGCTTATAGAAATAAGCACATTATTAGAAAATTCACTGTTTTACTTGCACTTGCTGTGGGAGAGCAATTGAAATGCCCATGGTAAAGACAAACTGCAGTAATATGTGTGTGGGTACTGCCAGGAGCAGAGAAGCTATGGCAAAGGGTCAAGGGATGAGCTGCAATATCAGTGTTCATCAATCTCTCCCCCTCATCCTATAAAAAAAGCAGAAAACCAAAATGTTTTATGGTAAGTTTAAAGAGCATAAAGTAAGGACATCTGGAAGTTGAACTCCTTCACCCTTTTATTCTCCATATTGTTATTTATACATTACTATTGTTACTGTTAGGTTAGTCTTTCCTCTTTCTGGAGTAAAATAAATAGACCCAAATGCTTCAGTCTTGCATATTTTCCAAACCTTCAGTGACATTTGCAGTGGAACCCTCCCAGTTTCTGCAGAGTTTCTGACCTTTTTTCACTGTGGACCTTGGCCACTATTCCAATAGTAATTTTATTTATCATGGCAAATAAGGACACAGAGTAGATGTTCTGTCTCTTCAGTGTGCAGCAAAACTTCTGCTGAGCACCTCCCACTGCACTGTCCCTGTCCCTTGGGCTGGGGACTCCCAGGGCTCTCTTTGGCATTCCTTCTTCCCAGTACCCTCTCCTGTCCCTGAAGAACAGGAACCATTTCTTTTATTCTGTATAAAACTCTACATTTAATCAAAACCAAAGATAAATGTTTTCTACTTGTGCCTGGTTTACCATCTAGTAAAGATGGCTTTTTGTGCTGATTATTCCATGCCATAAACCTTTGTCTCAATCTTTATTTATCTGCAAATATGACAATAATGTAATTTCCTTCTAGTGAGAAAGCCACTTGTTGGAGTATTAGTCTGGTTATAATATCCAAACTTGGAGGAACTTCTTAAGTGACACCTAATTAAAAGCAATATCAGTCTACAGGGTTCTTGAGGGACTCGTGATATCCTAAAGCAAATGTTTAGTTTGAGCTCTGTTTTGTCTCCATTGGTTTTTGCATATCCAGATTCCATGCCCAGAGCTTTGTGTTTACAGGGGTGATGTTGGTGATAGGGGTGTCATTGAGAAAGTTCTGGGGGTATAATATAAAAAACAACCACCAAAGGCTGTGCAGCTGCTCTCTATTCCAGGTTCATTTCATGACTGAGTCTCCCTTAAATTCAAACCTTTATATCTTGTGTGAGGTTTTATCTGTACATGGTTCTTTCAGATGAAATTTGTAGCCACTGGCTGCTGTAAGTTACTTATTCCTCTCCAGAAAGTAATCAAAAGCTGTCCAGACTTAATGGAACACTTTAATAACTTTAGGGAAAAAAGGTTAAAAAAAAAGAAATCACATGCAACTAGCTACACATGGACTGATAAAGAACTATAAAACATTTTGCAAATTCAAATTTAGTGACTCCAACATTAAGTTACAAAAAAAATTGGATATAATTTATTTTTTGAAATTAAATTTACTTATCGTTTAACTCCCCTTGAACCTATCCTATTTCCAAAGTTTTGTGAAAGTGTTTGTTTATACTGCATGTTGACACTGCATGTTTATAGTTTTTCATTTAAAATATGATTGAGTTTGAAGGAAAAAAAACCCTTTTCTGCAGAGGGAGGGACACTAACACTGGTAGGAGCAATGGGCATTATTGGGCAGATGGGTGTATTCCAAGATCTAAAGGATGATTATGACAGCCATCAACAAGATTTCACCTCAACTCTGTTATATCTTTGCTAGATTTGAGGATTCCTGGCAGCTAAATGGAAGAGCCCCAGTGCAGAACAACAGCCCACAGCTGTGGAGCCAGCACTGAGTGCACCTGGCTTTGTCAGGATATCCCAAGGGCCACTTTTTTATGAATCTGTGTCACTGCACACACTGACAGTTTATATCAGTGCAAAGGTCTTTTCTGGTGGACTAAATAAGTTTTACAGAAATAAATCTCTCTTACTTCCTCACTATGGGTGAACCCAGGTCTCTGATTTGTCCTCTGGTGTTCGTAATGTATTTACCAGAAGTCGTGTCAGGAGCTGCTTTGCTTAGAGCCCAAGTGCTTTAGGGAGCATTTGAAAAACTGGCAGGGCCCTGGTAAAAGACAGCAGTGCCTTGAAGAGCTCCTGTCTGTGCTCATTCCTTGGCTCACACAGCTGAGTGTGCTGAGGATTTCAGGGACAGCAACAGAGCTCCACCTGCACCATTGTGAAGCCAGGATCAATACCTGGAGTATGGAGATGCAGGATCTCCATACTCTCATCATCTCCATACTTTCCATACTCTCACATCTCTCATTTACACTCTGCTGTGTTATCTGGATTTTCTGGGCATGCACAGAAATGAAAATCAGAGCTGGGCTGTCACAGGGAAAAAATGCTGAACTCGTGGCTTAGAAGAAGAAAGGTTTGGAGCAGCTTCATGATTTATGAATTGCATGTTATTAACTGGCAGCAAGGCAGTCATTCCTGGTAGCTACCCTGGCCTGCACTAAATGTTAACCAAGCCCTACAATTCCCTGTATGCCTTATAACCACTCCCCAAAAGTTCTGGACATGCACCACGTGGGCCGTGACAGCTGCAGGCACCTCCCCAGCTCCTGGGGGAGAGCTTCTGCTCTTCTCACACAGCTCCTGGCAGAACCTGTGGTGTCCCAGCCTGATGCACCTTGTCCCCACCTAAAACCTATAAATGCCCTCAAGCTGCTGGGGACAAGGACACCACGGTCACCCCCAGCCCCAGGGCTGGCCCCCAGCGCTGCCCCTCTGTCACAGTGCTGGGGAGGTGACTCCTGCCAGGGCCACCTTCTGCTCTGTTCTCCTCTTCTCACTCTGATATCCTCCAGGATTTTGCAAATTTTCCTGATTTCAGCTCTGCTTTTCTGCTCAAGTTCAGCTTCGTTCACCGTGAGAGAGGTTTAAGGCCATAACAGGAGCTGAACACGTCAAAGCGTGACATGTCCCAGAAAATGACAATAAAGCAGTCCCAGAAAATGACAATAGAGCAGTCCCAGAAAATGACAATAGAGCAGTCCCAGAAAATGACAATAAAGCTGCTGAGCTGGAGCTGAGCCTGACTGCCTGGGAGTTGCTTTGTTAGAGGGCAGAGGAGGATGGGGGTGGGCTGACTGGGGCATCACAAAGCATTAGAAACCTTGCCTGGAATTAAATAAGAATGGAATTATTTGCTCAATCATTCCTCCATGGCAATGAGTACCACTCTGGGAAGCAGAGTACATTCTTCCTTCCTGCATTCTTTCCTTGCGTACTAGGAAACAAGAGAAAATTTCTGGAATTGTTCTTTATATATAATGTTGATTAATACTTATTTATATAGCTTTTAGGGCTCTGCAGTCAAAAGTAGGGTTAAAATTTCATTGATAGCATTACTAACATGAGACTGAACTCAGAGTGTTTCAATAACTGGCTGCCTTCTGCTATAAATGTCCTGACTCTTGTGTGCTCTGGAAATTGAAGGCATTAACTAAAATAGAAAGTTATAAAAGAATTGGTTTTGAAAAAAGAAATCCACAAACTCCCATGAGATCATTTAATTTCCTAAGAATGTAGCTTAATCAAACAAGAGACCTAACAGGTTAAGTGAAACACCAGGAGGAAAGAGAAAGACAGCTATAATGGAAATGCATTTAATTACCAGTAAAGAGCTTAAGAACATTCTGGATATTTCAAATTAATATTTTGTTCAGTAAAGACATGACTACTCCTGAGTGGCAAATATTTGTCTGCAAATGTATTGTTGCAGCAGGTAATCACTGCAAAGTTTCAGTTTGTTCCATACCTATGGTGGGTTTAATCAAACCATTTAAGCAAGCTTCTAGAACATTCCCAGTAGAGAGGGCTGTCAATAGCACTGATCTGCATCTTGTGCTTTTATTACTCTGCAGTTCTTTCAGGGGTAAGATGAAGAGGCCAGGAAATGTGTGGACACTGAAATGAGCTCTGCTTGTCACTCTTTACTATAGAACAGGCATTAGGAAAAGGTTATTCGTTTTTGCAGGGTTGGCACGGTTCTTTTGTCACTGAAACAATTCATTTTAACCTGAGAAGACAGCCTGGTTTGAGCAGCTTCCTAAAAGTTTTCACTAACCATTGTACTCATCAGAATTTGATATATCCAACCTGGTTTTTTTCCTTTTGGGAAAAAACTGTGTCATGTGTATTCTTTCTTCTGCATATCTTGAGCCACCATTTCACATTGTTGATGTTCTAAAATTTCTTATTACAAACATTTCAGAAATGGATTTGCATAAGAAAATTTGTAGAGTATAATCAAAGATAATATTAGCGGGCCTGTGGAAAAATGTGATTTTTTTTTTGTCTTTTTGTATCCTCCTTTTTAATGCACAAGGAATTGTTGATCTTTCCTACTTCAAAAGATAAATTTGGGGTTATTCTGTACCTTGTACCTTGATATCTTCTTGACTGCAGTACATTATGAATCTTCCTTGGTAGCACAGGCTGGCACCCTACCAAGAACAAGCTATTCCCTACTCCAGTTCCTTGCAGTGTCTGCTGTGGAACGGAGCAAAAGTCCCTTGACAGATGTCCTGACAAAGCAATAATGGAAAGGTCACACCACAGTTCCTGCAGCATTTATCTTGGGTTTTTTTAGTGGCTGTGTACCGAAAACTACAGCAAATTACACCTAATTAGGGAGACTAAGTTCAGCAATGAAGTGTCTTTTATCAAAGTTATTACATGTTGTATTTGAAAATCCTAAAACTCTTAAATTGCATCTTGACAACATTCTTATTCAGATCCAGTCTTAAAACATTTTTACCTTCTCTAAAGATCAAGGTCACAAACCCAGCAGTTCTTGTTTTATGGGGCCTTGGGGCCATTTTGAACTATTACTGCTGCAGGAATTGTTGATTATGATTGAATGCTGAAACAAAAGCCCATCCTAGACATTCTGAGCAAGTATTCCCTGACAGCACTGTCAGCAGATGGAACAGGAAGTGCCCAATATTTAGTGACAATTATGAAAACACTTCTTATCAATTATTTTATTTTCCCTTGGTAAGTCTTAAATAATTAAAGGCTAATTCTAAAAATACTGCACTTTTGAGCAAATACACCAATCTTTTTTTTGTTTGCTTTATCATAATCTGATTTTAGAAAACAAAGTGAAAGCAATTGATGATGGTGAAGAAAGTATTCTGTGTCAGTATAGAAAAGTAATTTGGTTAAGTTTGAAACAGACTATTTGGAAAGGCTACAGAAGTCTTTCAGCTGACTTAATTAGTTTTGCTAGACCCACAGGCTGTTAATTATAGTGGCAACAGTGTCATCATTATGTCACCAATAAAATAAGGTGCTTAATTGTGCAGTTATTATGCTGCTTTAAAAAGCCTTATTTATTTTCCTCTATGTCAGACCTTTTCTGCATAACCAATGGCAGGAGAAAACTTTGCTACACTCCAGCTTGCTCCATATTTTAAAATGCTTAGAAAATGTGGTCCAAAATCAAGCAGGAGTTACAAGTCACTAAGACTGTTCCCATCCCATTTTCTTCTAAATGGGAACCATAGGTTATGATCAGAACATTTGGGGAGAACCTACTCACAATCAATCTCATTTTCCTTCTGCTTTGGGTAACAAGTGGAGGGCAGTCAGAATAGAGAGTTCTAATCACACAAATGCAAATATTGGCTCAAAAATAGATTTTTTTTTGTAATTAAATAATTGTTTAGGAACGGTAATTGTTCCACTAAATGCTTACATTGTTCTTTCCCTCTGTTTTTTCTAATCTGGTGATTAATGTGTGACTTACTCAGGTCAATGACCAAAGTTGTTCCTGTGTTCAGCTCCCTTTTTTGACAAAATCCAATCAAAACACACAGACTGAAGGAATAAGACTTTTTAGTCCAACTCTGTCAATGTCCCTCATAAAAATTATTTTTATATTCATATATGTTCTATACTTGATATAATATACACTTAAACATGCCCCAATTATATCCTGTGAAAATATTTTTGTTATTGAAAAAGCTTTCTTCCAACACTGGAGATGCCACAGCTTCAGGACTGATGAACTTGGTTTTCATCAAGAAGCGTGAGGGAGTGTAATAACTGAACTGAAACCAGAGCTGGTAAAAAGCAGAAAGTGAAATGAATGCAGCTTTGATATAGTCTCTCAATTCCTCTTATTATTCTTGATTAAAAGCATATTTGGTTTATTTACAAAGTGCATTTATTGTTTTGTTCTTATAATCTGAACCCCAGGATTAAATTATAAATAATTTATATTTGTTTTATTTTATTCTGAGAAGCTGCTATGGATTTTAGGACTGAGTGTTCCAATGCAAGTGAAGCTTATGTTCACATCTGCTTTTGTGGGTTTGAGCTACTCCCTTGACTTTATTGCCCAGAAAGTTTTTCCTCAAACTGTTGTTCCATCTTTGAGGTGAACACTGAGGTGTCCTGTTGGGGGCAGGGGAGAAGGGCTGGTCTGGAGAGCAAGAGCTGACAAGAAATGAGGTGCCAGGAACTCTGTGTGACTGGAACAAGCCAAACTGCCTGAGAGCATCTGCAGAAACTGCAGTGCTGCTGGAGAGGAGGATGATGATGATGACCTTCATCAGACTGAAGAGCAGCCAGGGAATTACAAAAAGACTTTTGAAACAATGTAGAAGTATCCTGAAAAGAAATACCAAAGGTGTTGTGGGGTACCCACCTTGTGGGATAGGAAAAAATAGTAATTCTAAAGAAATTCCTCCCCTCAGACATCACTTATTTGACCTGCCTTTTCTGAAAAGTCATCATTTTCATCATTGTAACTTTTACTTAGTCCAATCCTAGAGGGAGAAGTATGAGGGTTATAAAAATGTCTGAAGATAGAATAGATATTATAATAATGATTTAAGACAGAAATTATAAATAACATGTGAAATATAAATAATTGTATTTAAATTGTTTCTCTGACAAAGCAAATTGGGGACTAGATTCTTAGTAAAGAAATTGTTTAATGCAGACTCATTTTGTACAGTTGAGGGTGTTGCCTCATCTACCTCAGTGCTGTTCTGAGACAGGCTCTTGACATTCTTCCAGTTCCCAAATTACAGGTGTTGTGCTCTGCTGAGTTATAAACACTTGAAGAAACAAATCATGTAATGGTATGGAGCCTATTACACATCAAGATGAATTACAAAAGCAAATCACGGCACCAAGGTGATAAAGGATTAGGATTTTATGTGCTGCTGGTGTTGAACCACAATTATCTTAGCCAAGAACGAGTAATTATTCAAAATAAAACACAATTTCCTGTCAATGCAGAGTTCTCAGAATATATGAGGTGTAAGTCTTCACTGATGTACAATAGTTTGGCTCAAAGGCTGAGTTTTCAGAGTTGGTGTGACCTTTCCACGTCCTTCAGTTATCAGCCTGTTCCTATAGCATGGATAATCTCTTCAGGCACTTTAAAAACGAGACTGCAGAGACAGAGACTCTATTGAAATTTTATCCTGAGCCTCTCTACTATCAACACTCCTGGTTTTTGTGTCATGCAATTTTGTTTGGTTGTTTGTTTTCTTTGTTGGGTTCTTTTGTGTGTTACGCTGTCCTGTGATTTGGGGTCACTCACCTTAGACAATCCCGTGTTTGGATGTTCCTGGTGGGCACTAACAGAGAGATACAACTGCAGCTACTGGGCACTCAAAATTTTCCTTGAGAGCTTGAGTGGAGCTGTCAGGGTGCTGTGAATTTGTCCTTTTACAACACCAAAGTGAAACTCTGTACAGAGCACAAATGATTTCTCTCTCTCTTGGTGTGCCATTGTCAGCAGAAGCAGTGATCCCCTGGATCTGTGCTGGACCAGAACACCCCACTATGGGATGATGGACTTCTGTAAACTTGGGGTCTCCAGAAGGGTGAGGTGCAATGTGCCCTGGCCCAGACACTGCCAGGGAGTATTTTACAAGTTCCTCTCAGGTCTAAAACCCAATGAACCCAACTCAAATGCCATCCTCCCTGCCAGCTTCACAGGGACCCTTTACCTTGGTTGGTTTGATGAGCATCAGGGATTATCACCAAAAGAATAAAGGGTAATTCAAGTGCTTCTCTGAATCCTTAGGAAGGCTTGGCATCCACTAAGTCAGGCAAAAATATCAGGAAATGTATTGAAATTGTGCCTTAAGATTATCAAATCAGCTTGATAGATTCATGATAAAGGCACCAAGAGGGTTTTTTTTCCTCAGTGAATTTGGTATTGGGAGTACATGGGATTTCCATCAGGTACTCCAGCACACCCTACAGACACTGACTGGCAGGATGCTGCTGTGGAGTCACTCCAGGACAGCAGGGAACAGAAAGAGCATCTCTGAAGGGACATTCTCATGACAGGGAATTTGATAAAGGGTTCATTAACAATTTTCACTTTTGTTACATAATGTCATCTCATTGTAGTTATATAATGCTTTTCAAAAGTGAGTACATTCTCTGTATCTCCACACTCTAATCAATTCATCCTCTACAGTTTTTAAAACACAAGAAAAAAATACTTTTCACTGCTAAAATAGAGCTGCTGGCTTGGCATTTTTCTCAGCACTAATGTGGTCTTACTTTACTCTTAATAGAATTTCAGAGCAAACAAGTATGTTAAAGCTATCTAAACTTACCACCAAACATCCTAATCTATTTAATTTAACTTTTCCTTGGATTGTGCATATTTCATCAGCTGCAACGAACATAAACCCTGTGATTGAACTAAATAATCCCTTTCTTATTGTATGATTTGGGTATCCTACTCATGCATATCAGTGGGATGAATAATATAAATATTATTTCAACAGATATAAACTTCTAAGGAAAAATTCACTATATAAGAACTTAGCCTGGACAAGTATTTTTTGGCTTTAATGGCTTGATTATTCATATTTTTCAAAGTGGATGATTAAAACTGAAAGCAGCTATGATCACAAGAAAAGGCCCCCAAATTTGCAAGGTGATGGGGGTTTTTGCCCAATGAGAAAAATTTGTGTAGAGTAAATTTCCTGCTTAGTGTTGTAGTGTCTAGAATGATATTCTCTGGCAGCAGTTCAAGCAGTTCATCAGAGGAGAGGGAGCTCTTTGGGGGCATTTGCACAGATTGTGAAACCTGTGGAATGTTGATGTTCCCACAGCCACAGGGAATCGGAGCTGGGCTCAGCCCCACTGCCAAGCTCGTGTGAATAATCCCTGAACACAGCAACAGCTCGAGTTTGAGAACCAAAGAGCAAGGAACTGCTCATACTGGAGCTGCCACTGGGACAGGGGGAAACAGAGCAGCCCCCAGTGAAGGGGAATATCTGTGAGAGCTTACACTGCCTTCACAATACTGCAGGCAGCAGCTCCATTCTGTGTGGGGATGTGTGGGGATTGAACATCTTGGAGCTTTTGCAGTGATTTCAACACCCCTGTCCTGGCAGCAGAAAAATGCCAGTGATGAAGTCTGGAAGGGGTTGAGGCTCATTATTACTAATCTGATTTATTTTAATGAAACTCACACTGACTGTTGTATTGTTAGAGCCTTTTCATCTGTTACTATATGGAAGGAGGAGTACAGATCAGTCTTCCTGCTCAGAAATCATGAGTGATCAAAAGTTTCAAATGAGTCTTTCCTCCCCTCCTTCATCATGTGGATGGATTCTGGGTACACAGAGGGATGAAAAATGCAGAGCACCCTTGTCTCGTTCCGATGTTCCTGACCAGAATATTTATGTGCAGTGCTGATCTGTAGGTTATCCTTTTTTCATGTCATATGACAGTTTATTGTCTGAAAACAGACATTTTAGCAAAAAGAGCTCTTTGCTTTCTCAGATGTTCTTGGGCACATCAGGCCATGGTGCCAACTGGATTTTAAACGTGCTGGATTGCAGTGGAACTCCTGTGGAAGTACCTGTGACATTCCCATGAACACCACATGAATCCTTAGCAGCCTGCAGGTTCTACTGAATACTGATTTAATTATGAAGACAAATATAACTATATCCCATCTTTGTGATCAGGGCAGCTGTGTGAGGAGAAAAGTAAGCGTGTCCTTGATAGAAACAGTAGGAGAACTTGTAAAATCACAAAGCAGCACCTGTGAGGAAGGAGGAGACAGATCCACTGAGCAGGTGGGGGAAAATGAAAAAATGTGTGTGTGTCTGTAGGTAACGGAGTGAGTTATGGAATATCATGCTAAAATGTAAAAACGCCAACCTTAAAAAATTTTCAAGACCAGAGAATTTGTCTTATCATTTTTTTGAACACTGCAAGTACACTATGACTGCAGGGTACATAGAATAAAATGAGAAAAAGAACAATTAGTCTTTCCTGGTTTTTGAATTATGTTGCTGGTAAAGTTTTTCTTTTCAGGACATTTGTGGGGGGAAAGAATGGAAGCTTCTTGGTGACTGAGTCAGGGCAAAGGAAATATGATCAGTGTTAGTCAGCATTATGTGGTACTGAGTGGGTGAAATTTTGGCTGTGCCTAAAAGCTTGGAGACTTCCAATTAATTTATGTCATTCTTGGTGTTTGTTTCATAAACCAAAGCTCCCTGGTGTAACTGAGAAGCCTTCTGCTGCAGGGCAGTGGCTGAAACCCCACTCTGCTGACACCTTGTCCTTCTCCAAGCAAGTGTGACCAAAAAAAAAAACCTGTAAAAGCATTTTCACTGAAAAAAATCTCAGTGAAACTGTAAAAATATTATCTTCTTGTTAATATATTTTCTCCTTATTCTATAAATTCTCTTAACATTTTCCCTACAGACAACAAAGACACTTAAAAAAAGTCCAGACAAATATTAATCTCCTAATAGGAAACACTAATAGGATTTTCCAGAGTTTTGGTTTGGTTTTTTTTCTCCATGATTTTAGAAGGACAATTCAGGAAGTTCTGTTTAACTTTGTTGAAAATCTTGACTCAAATGTATGGGAGTATTTTGTACCTTGCTGTTGTATACCTGACCATAACAAATTAACAGTTACCTGGAACATCAGACAAACAAATTAGAAATTACCTGGAACAAAGTAGAAATGCTCTTAATAATGAAAATACATTGATGATTCTCCTCTTGTTTAGTTTAGCTCTTAATCTCTTTTATCAGACCTGTCAATTCCTACTGCTTAGGTTGTAATATTTCCAAGAAACTCTCTTTACATAAAAAGGCATAAAAATAAATTTGACTTTTTAATGATTTGTAAGTTCATATAAATGACAAGTTTAAAAAAGGGCTTGATGTGTTCAGATACATCCACTACTCAAGGCTAGCATTAAGTGTTCTCTGCCAATCTCATTATATACAGCTCGTGATGTAATTAACGTATTAATTTATATGCAGATATCCATCTAAATGCCAAAGCATTTTTATACAGCACATTCCTTTCTACTCCCAAATTGGTATTGGGGGAAAAATGTGAAAGAAACTTGGTAGGGTCAGAATGGGAGGCATTGAGACTCTCATGAATAACACTTTTTTGGACTGTTCTTAAAAGATGCACTTTCAGCTGTCTCAGTTTTCAGGGTCCTCTGAAGAAAAAAATACAGATTTAAAAAAAAAAGAAAAATTGTGCTTGAAAATTTTTTCATCAATTCTTCAAACAAAAAATACTTCTCTCAGATATTAGTAGACTTCTTTTTGTGTTTGAATAAGGAATTGCTGTTTGTTCTTACCTTAACCATTCTGCTATTCTGCAATGTTATCACTAAATACCCTTTAAGAGTAATCCCCTCTAAGTGAAACCTGGGAATCTGACTCCAGTCTTGCACTGTAATGGCAAGTGGGGAGCAAAACTTGAATCAGAACGTGCTTTGGGGTTCCATTTATTTCTTAAATAAAGTACTAAGTTATCTGCTTCTTTCCTTAGGGCTTGCTCTGCAAAGTGCCATCCAGGAACTGCGTGTAACCTTTTTGGGAGGCTGGTTGGGAATATCTGCCCAATCCGTGTGGTCCAGTTAATTCCAGTGGAAATTGCACCTCTCAGGAATGTGTTCCTGGCCATGGAATCTGGGATAGCTGATAACACTTCAGCCTTTCACAAACAAACCAGCTCCAGGACAGTTCTATCAACCTGCTTTGCTTTCCCTTAACACAAACAAGAGACAGCAGAACACCAACAATCAGTGAGAAACTGAGACTAAAAGCTTTGGCATTTTTTGTGTTAACCAGCATAGGAAACTTTTTTCATGGGAGGTGAGAGAAAGAACTGGTGAAGACAATGAAGGTTATGCGAGAGAATGAGTTGTCCCAGTTCCTGAACAAACACCCTTTCTCTCAGAGGAGTGATGAGCACAGTGAGCCAGAGCCATTGCCCAGGGTTACCTGCTTCCTAAACGTGGGTTACTCAGAATCAACTATTACTGACCTTACTGGGCTACTTTTGGGGGTTCTTGGCTGGTTGTCTGGTTGGTTTTTTCCTCATCTTTACTACACTGAGTCTGAAATGCAGTATTTCGTTCCCTCTCAGTAAATATTTTCCAAAGGCATTTAGTGGATAATATCAAAGAATAAGTAAGTTTGAGCTGCTCAGAGAGCTAATCATTAGCTGCTCCAGAGTTCCCAAATGGAAAAGAAATTTGCATTAGAAAGGGAAGATCCAATCATAAAAGTTATGTAATCCAATTATAAACACTTTGTGATTCTGGAGTTCATGGACTGTTTGCCTTATTTACTAATGAGCCTAATTAAAAAGATCCCTGAAGCCAAAAATAATGGCGATGACAACTGTTAAAACACCGTACAGTTGCCAAAAAGAAATGTGAAGCTCTACCTCAGTTCTCCAGTTCTGGAAATTATCCTGACTTTTAGGATTTGCTATTCCAGAAGGAGAATAGTTGTACAATTATACATCCAGTCTCTACTTCCAGAACTTTGGAGTTACTGTGATTTGAGACAAGTGACAGCAATTTTTTGCTGTCTTGATTTAACTCAATCAAATGGGTGACTTCCCAACTTTGTGACTGCTGACTCTTTAGCACTTTATGATTTTTATTTCTTCCTCATCAGCATAGCTATGTACCTTGGAATTTTCAATAATTTTTTTCTTCACTGTTTTTGACCAGCAGTTCAACCACAACTAGAATTTTTACTGTTAGGATCAGGGAATGTTATTTTTGTTAACTCAGGCAATTTCCATCATTAAGCAGTGAGATTTTCTATTTCCAGTTTTATTACAGAGAGAAGATTATAACTCTCTCTCTCTCTGTCTGATATGTAGATTTGTCTGTCTGACCCACAGACTGGATAATCTGGGGCCTTTCAGTTGCAGAGAATGAGTGTTTAAGTAGCAAATTGTTGGTCAGAATTGAGATCACTGTGTGGAACATCAACAAACAAGTTATAGTTGAGTTGCTTAATGACCCTAAGTATAATTACTAAATGTTTGAAAACTAGCAGTACCACAGTTTCATTTCTAATGTTAAGTTAGGAATCCTATGAATTCCTGAATGTTAGGACTAAAAAATTAGTTATCAATAGTTCAGAAACTGCCTTAGGCAGGGCTGGATATAGCCTTGGGCAAAGAAAGAGTATTTTCTCCAAAGAGTCTGTTGTAGTAAAAAAAGAATAGTGGATGGTTTTATGTGACTCTGCTCATTTTATTCTTTCACTGTATCTGAAGGAGCTCTGGTGCCTGCAGTCTCACTAATTTAAGGTTTTTATCTATTCCTGCCAAATCTTATCATGGAATAGGACTGAAAAAAAGTGTGTGGTAAACGTTGTACTCATTAAATGGATGTGTTAAAAAGCTGGTATGTTTAACTTGTCATTCCAAATAAATTTAGGGTTAAAAGAATGAACTAAAACACCCAAAAGTTGCATAATGATGTACATATGACAGTCAAAGCACCATCAAATTACTGAAAGTGAACATTTCAATATACTCTTTTGGTTATTTTATTTTATTTTATTTTATAATTGATTTTAGATTTTTTTATTATTTTCCTTTAAATTGCCATGGATTCAGTTTGGTAAATTGATTCATATGATATATGAGTCTGCAGGATCTATGAGCAAACTCTGGCTTGATGTACAAATCATCCTCAAGCCTGAATTATGAAACAACACTGAATGCTGGGCTCATCACTCAGTCTGACACAACATTGCTGCCCTTCCTTTATTTCCTTGCCATTCCATCCAGAACAATACTGAGAGAAGAAAAGCACTTCATTTCACTGTGCTAAATGCAAACAGATTTTCACTTTGTCTCTGTCTATTGACAAAGTAGAACATGGTTCTATGGAATCAAGCAGAGAGTTGCTAAATTTCTGAAATGTGTATAATTTCCTCTGAATATATATTTCAACTTTTTTTTTTCTATAAAAGATTAGAGCAAGTTGGATGAATTTCACACAATGACTGCAGTGCTGTCCCAATGTACATGCTTAGAAAAACCTTAAAATTTATTAATCTGTTATAGAAATGTTTGTATAAAACTTGTTTCTTCCTGGAAGTGCTGCTAGAGCAAGAAAAAAGTTAATCCTCTTAGGTAACAACGTGCATTTGAATGGGTTTCAAAGGAAAACTGAGTGCCAGCAGAGATATATAATTGTACAACTAAATGGCAGAGGTAATATACTTTTTAAAAGATATATTCACATTGCCATGCTCTGCACTTGGGGGATTTCTGCAAGCTGTCTTCAGAAAAGCTTTGGCAATGAAATACACTTTTAGAGCTGGGGACATTTGCCATTTATTCCAAGTTGTAGTATGAAGACAAAACTTCTGCAGCAGAAACTCTGAATAAAGTTACACTCCTTATTAGCAGAATTGGATTACTTGAGTAGCATTACTTGAGTTCAGTTCTATACACAATATAGAGTTCCACAGTGAAATGCATCTTACAGGCATTATAAATCAATTTGGCTAATGGAAAACAAACTACAGGCAGCTGCTATTTGGAATTTATGGCTTTTATTCTTTTTGTTGCTTTCTTTACAAACATAATGGGAAAGTCAGAAAAATGCATTATGCTAAGAAAACAGCACTGAGGGCCTGCAGGGCAGTCATAAAGGTGTTTAAATAACCATCTCAAGTGTTTGTGATTGGAATAAATAAATTTTTTAAAAATTGTTCTTAGTCTATGAATGCACTCAAACAAAATTTCAAATCAATCAAGATGGCCATTAGTGTTCTGATCCTAATGTCATTAATATCAGTGAATTGGGAAAACTCTTGACATACCCTAATTCTGCTAGACACTGTGACACATTCTGTGCCTTTTACTTACAAGCTTTACCATCAGTCTGCAATTTGTGACCCAACTGAATTCCCTTCAGTTTACAATACTCAGATGTTTGGTACTACTGTTTCTCATTCATGTCCCATGAAAGAGAAATACGCACAAACACAGACTTTATTTCATCTACTGACTTCACATTTTCAAGAAAAGTTTTCATTGTTATAAAATTTAAATGTGAAATATGTATCTGTAGATTATAAGTTGTCTTTTCAAGGAGAAATAAATGATTGTATTAGAGCAGCTGGCTGTGTAAGCCATGGTGAGAGGAGGCAAAACCTGCATAACTAACTGGAGAGGAAAGATAAATGAGGGACCAGAACAGGTTTATTTCTTCTCTTAAATGTTCCTAAGTGTCTCTAAAATAATGTATGCTCCGTTGTATTATTTTAAAGCATTTTCTGGATGCAGACATTTGCTACAAGTAGCACATGGTACAGGAGGGTCCTTAATTCAGGATTAGGACCTAAATCCTATTTATTCCAAGAAGCAGGTAGAGCTCACAGATACTAACTAAGCAAACAAGGGAGTAGGAAATAGGAGAGAACATTTTTACAAAATTTCAATTGTGAAAGGTACATGTGAACAGACCTCATCACATGTGACCTTCTGCATCAATGCTGCATTCCCACAGGCTGCTCTTGAATGTCTGAATTTAACTGTGCACTGAAACAAGCACAGTGGTAAAACCATCATCCTGATAGGAATGCTCGATCAAATAGCTCCAAAATAGATGTTTTGTTGTACCTTTATTTGGATTTTACAGTTCATGGTGGGCATGATATATCAAAACAGAGTCAGATCAGAGAGTTAAGGTGACTCTTTGAGCAGTACCACAGAGTCTCTGTGGATTTAAACGTAATTTCCAGTTCCAGAGAGAATCACATCAGGTCTGAACATCTCCCTGTACTCTCCTGCACAGGGAGAAAGAACATGAAACACAAAAGATTAGAAGTCTGCCAAGTCCAGTAATAATGGGAAGCTTCAACTAACTTCATAAATCTTGCATAAATGTCATATCAGGACCGAATGCTTGCTTCTGACATATCTAGAATCTGAGTCAGTCCTTTTTGGAGAAATCAGTCAAGAAATCTTCAAAAGTAGATGTAGCACTCAATTATTTAGATATGACTCAAGATGTACTAGAGATCATAAGGGACCTACATTTAATTTCTCTGTGTAAGAATGCCAGGAAATTTCATTCCTAAAGCATTTTTAAGACAAGAAACTGCTTAAAGGAAGAAGGGAAGAAAGAGATAAAAGGTTAACCTGGTTAACAGGGTTGATGATCCAATATGGCACAGAGCTGTTTTAAAGTAATGTATTTGACATTATACTGGAGTTAATTTGTACCACAATTTAGCAAAGAATGCTAGAGGGTTGACAGGCCAGCAAAATTCATCCAGCAGCTTAAGGAGAATTTTAAGGCCGAGCTAAGAGAGGGAAAATCATTTGTGAAAAATAAGAACAAGTCTAGCAGATTCAAAACAGTCCCAACAGAATAATGGAACACTTGTTTTGAGGTTGAAGATCTTAAAGACATAACACTCTGTAACAGCAAGTGTTCTAAAGGGCAGGAGCTCTGCTTCAGATTTGTGGTACACACAAACAAAATATATGAGTTAAATGTATAATATATGTAATGTAGTAACCTATGTTACATGTTATGAGAGCCATAATTTGTTATATATTATGTGTTATCTGTTAGATACATAACATATTGCAATTGTGTTATAAATATATAACTATGTATATAACTATACAGCATGTTACAGCTATATAAAGCATATGTATAATCTATCTAACAGATTCACTGCAGATAATTCTAGATTATACATTCCAAACTCTCTCTAACAATGCTAATGTTAGAGGCCTGTGGCCAGTGCACACAGTGCCAGTGCTCTGACCCATCAAAGGCTTTTCCATCTTTGGATCTCATCTATACCTTTTTTGTATTAATAACTTTTTACTTATGTGAGTAGAGAATCAGATTCTTTATAAGGAAATGGAGAGATTCTGTTTCTAGAGGATAACCTGGATTTTTTTTTTTAAATTCTTTGTCTTAGAATTTTATACCTTAAGCCTAAGGAGATCCTATTCAATGCCAGTGCATCAGCCCATATTTGTTTTATAGGCATCTTCCCATTCTCTGTGTGCTGTGTAAACATAATGCCATGGGGTGCAAAGAAAACTCAGAGGACCAGATATGTACAATAATGGGGAGATAATATTTACAACCATGGGAGGGATGGCTTGGAACTCCTCCAGAAATTTCTGCAGTCTTCAGACATTATTTAAAAAAAGCTAACTGTTGTTGAATAGTTTTGCTCCTCTTCAGCCTCACCAAAATCAGCTTTTTTAATGTATTATTAAGATTTTGCATTCAATGACAAACAATACAATCTGAAAAGAGATGAGCCGAAGGGGAGAGAATGAAGAGAGAATGAGAATGAGGAAAACCAAGAATTTTTATCTCAGGGAATGATTTGTGAGGTAACAAGAAGATATATACATGCAATCTGAATAAGTGATGTCTGAGAAAGAGCAACAAGCTGAGAGCAAGGGTGAACACTTGGATAAGATGAAATATATTCACAAGAAATGTAACAGCATAATAGAGTGATGGCAGGTAGTGGAATTTTAGTCTGGCTCTTATTGTATTTCTTTGCACTCCTCTTTGATAGAATAAAAAATGATGGCTTGATTTAGCAATGTCAGGGAGTTTGAGTTGGCAAAGTAATGACCTGCTTTTGTTGGAGGCTGGGTTTAGAATGAGTTCTCTAAGTAGCTCCAGAACCTTGGGGTTTGTTCAATTTTTGCTGCTATATTTCTTCCCAGATGTTAAAAACTCCCCACCTGTTATATATTCTTCCCAATGAAGAAAGTAATTTTCAAAATAATTGGCTCACTAAAAATAAACTTGAAGAATTTGAAAATATTAGTATTTCATTTTAAGATGTCAGTTTTGATTTTTAGGAAGATCTGTAAAATTTCTGATTCATATTCCTTTAGAGTGAAGATGGATGGCCACAGGACACAGTGATAACAGCTCAACTTGGCTTTTGCAGGAAGAATAATACCAGTAGATTTTTATACCCCATTTCTTGCACATGCCTGATAAGCCCAAAAAATACTAAACTAAATTTGAGATTTGTGGTGCACACAAACAACTACACACTTACAAGTTAGATGTACAATATGCATACTGCAGTAATGTATGTTATATGTTATGAGACTTATAATTGGTTATATAAATTTAGATTTATATGTCAGATTAAAAAAAAATGAATTTATTGGAGCAGGTGCAGAGGAGGCCACAAAGATGCTCAATGATCCTTAAGGTTCTTTCCAACACAACCCTTTCTATCATTTGTGCACTGAGAATTGTGAGAAAGTGAAAAATTGACTTTTAATCCTGGAAGTAGCATGAAGAGAAACTTGCTCAGCATTTCTGTACATGCATGGGGGTTTGTGATTAAAATCAAAATGGAACAAAAAAGTTTCTTTGGAATATTTGCCTTCTGTTTTTTCAGTGAGATTGAGCACTGTTGTCTAGAAAATCTCTCTCCTCAAATGCTTTTCTCTGTAATCAACTTTTATTTATTTAATTATTTACT
>VWYP01022981.1:7062-44261 GCA_013400435.1 Pycnonotus jocosus | reverse complement strand
GCTCAGACCCACAGGATCGGGAAGGACACGAGACTGTATCCATAAATGCGAGGTCGGTGCCAAAGCTAGCCAGAGCAACACCGCACCCTGACAACTATTGATGCTGGCATAAATTCCTGCACTAAAAGGGAACAAAACATAACCAAACAGGATAAAGAAACAAAACCCCCTCCCAGCTCAAACCCTCTCGGCCAACTGTTTAAGACAGAAATAAAACATAGAGTCCATGTCCAGACTTAGCAGACACTGGTTATGCGAAGATTCACTGCAGAATCGTGCTGGGCTCATTTGGTATAATAAAGAAATTTTTTACATTAGGACATAATTTGCCATAGTAACATTTTAGAGACAATGAGTATAAGACTATAATCACAGTTTTTGCTCTGGATGTCCACTTAGACCATCACTGATCTAAACTGAACACTTTATTCTGAAGCAAAGGAGCATAAAAGACTTTCTGACTTCTCTAGATACTCTTGCATAATCTTTCTGTGATTATGAAAAGTGTTACTTTGTTAAATTCCATTAGACATACAGTTGCTCATGTAGTGGTGAAAATTCTGCAGAAGTTAGCCTTGGCTAGGTTACTACAGCATTTTGAGCATAGCAGTGACAACCCAGGAAACACAAATAAAGGCTACTTTTCCAAGAAATAAGTACTCAGAAACTTCGGTTCTATCAGGTCACACACTGAAACTGAAACAATACACTGGTTGGCTCAGCAGACTTTCTACTCAATCAGTGTGGGGTTTAGCAGTTCCTGGGAATCAAGGCAACTGATTCCCAGAGGCTGAGAAAGATATTGGTAGAGACATTCAAACTCAAAAGTCTTGACCTCACTACACAATAGGAATAGTCAATGTTAAAGCAGCACTTTTAAAATATAAACCACTATATTATAGCTAGCACAGCTTGAATTGGGAAACAAGCCCACTGCAGCCTTAGATGTTCTGTTCTGTTCTATTCTGAGCACCCACTGGGCAACTCTCTCAGAATCCTCATCCCCCAGTGAATGAGCTGTGGGATAACTCTCCACCCTCCTCCATGCTCCCAAAGCTCACTTGAATAAACTGAGTAATTCAGGACCCTGGGAAAGGACACCCTTAATCTGTAGTTGAGGCATCTCAGGACAGCCTGCACCCTGGAGTATTAACCTCTCAGGTAAAGTTAGATACACACCTGGCTTGGAACTGTGCCTCTTTGTGTCTGGTGAGAGCATTTTCTACACTTGTCTCTTTTAAGAGCTAAAGGAGGTGCAGCACAGGAATGGTGTTACACCCCAAACTCACTCAGCAGTGTTTGAAAGGGGTGCAATATTTCAACACCCTCAGAAAAAACCAAACTTCTCAGGAGGCTGAATAGCAAACTTTTACTTGCAAACTTTAGAGAATAAAATGGCAAATTTTAAATAAATAAATTGGCAAATTTTAAAGCTATATCCAATTAAAGTAAAACACTTCACAAAGCATTCACTTAGCAAACCCTAATTTTAAGTAACACAGGTTTTGAGAAAAGGAAGTTGTGGGGCAGGGGGATGGGGGACAGTGGCTTGGAAGCCACTTTGGGGCTGGGCCAGAGGCTCCAGTGGGTGGGGGATGGAGCAGTGGCTGCATCACTTACCCAGAACTTGCCCTGTTCCCTGCTTTGACCACACACTTCAGTTGTTTGGAGCCATTAGTCTTTTCTCCAGTCTGCTACAAACAGGCAGCACAAAATAATCACTGCTGTTTACTTTTCAAGTATCCTGTTAGGATACTGATAGGATAAATCAGCACATATGTATGCACATCTGCTCCTATTAATGTTTTTATATTCTTGAAAATTGATATATTTTAAGAATCTTAATTCGCAGAAGAATGTTTTAGTCAAACATCTGTTCCCATTTTTTGGTTGTAACTCTTCATATTCATGTTCTGGGCTCAAGAGACCTAGATAAAACAGTAAAGTGAGGCAGCAGTAAAATGACTATTTACTCTTGAGAAAAAGGGCAAGCAAAATAATTATTAGATAGCCCAGTAAATTAGTCCAAGTTCACCAGAATAATTATATTTTTGTCAAATACTGAGAAGAAAAATCTGCAAAGTAAAAGAAAGACATAACAGATGAAATTGACACTATTTTGCTTAGAGCCTTCTTCATAAATTCTCAGATTGTGAAACACATGAAGGGTACAAATAGTATTTTGGAATAAATATGTCTACTAAACAGTATGACTAAGAACAGGCCATGCTACAAAAACAATCCTTAATGATTTTTTTTCATCTCTGTTTACAAATGTCATCCTTTGTTCACAGGACATATAAATTCCTTTAGTTATGCAAGGAGGCAAGAGCGGCACATTTTCCAGCCCTTCTACAGAAACATCAGAAGATCACTGTGTATTTTACTCTTGTTGTGCCAGGAGAGAGAAGAGGCTGCAATTAACAACTACCTGTACTTGCAATCAGCTCATATTCTTATGGGCTCAAGACTCACTTGCAGTGAGATTATGGGTTGCTTCCTGTTATCAAGATATCAGACATTAACACAGAGCAGTAGAACAAAACTTCCACTGTCTTTGCAGCAGATGGATACAAGAGCAAAGCAACTTAGACATTAGCTTAAATTAGTATCCATTTCATCAGTTTAGAAGCAGCTTTCATACAGCCTTAAACAATTTATGGTATGTAAGCTTTGTGTGTTAGTTTCAAGTGACCTTTAGCAGGATATCATATCTGCCTGTTTCAGAACAGCAAAAGATAAAGCTGTTGAGGAAGAATTCACAAATTACCTCTTACAATCCTAAGGAGCATGATTTTTTTTATTCAAAACAGTGTTTTGTGTGAGCACTGAGATTTAGAATTGCACTGCTTGCTACACAAACTACTTCCCAAACTCTGTGCTATTAAATCTTTGGTATTGTGTATTTTGACATCTAGATGAGCAAAGCTAAAATCTTACAACCCAGTACATGAAACCCCTGTTATAATAAAGGTTTCTTACTATAATTCTTCAAGGGAGCATTCAAAATTAAAATCTGATATTTGAGGTAGAACTTCAGTTGACTCATTATCTTTTCTTGTAATATTTCTAATCCCTGACAATGTAAGGCCAAAGGATTTGGTACCATTCAACTGCAAAAAACCACCAGACCAAACCTCACTTTCATGACCACATCACAATGTGTGCACCTGAGGCTGCACAGAGCATGGTCTCTGACATTTGTTCTGCCCAGCCTTACAATGTAATTTTAAAATAGCCCAGTATTAACACCCTAAGGTTGTTGTGTCTGCACAGATCTACTCAACTTATCCATGAGAGTTGCCTTGCCTAGCACTGCTGCAATCACAAGGCATCAAAGTTATTATCATACAATTAGCAATTACCTGTATCATGGGAGCAATGGACGATACTCCTACCCTGTAGCTCTGGACTGGAACCTCCATGTGTTAAAGCTTCCTGAGCATCCAGATTGTCCAAGTTGGTTTGCACCAAACTGTGAACAGAGGGAGCCAGTCAGCTCCTTGCACAGGAAACTCAGAAACAAGGAACATCAATCTAAACAGATAAGAGCACAAACATGGGCTAAGGTTTCTGGTCAAAGGCCAGGACCTTGTGGGCTCTTATGCTAGACTCCATGCACAACACAAAAGAGAGGATCCCAGCAGTGAAGCAGCCTGAAATGCCATCTGTGCTGGTGATTGACACTATGCAGCAATATAAATCACATACACAACTTCCTTCTCTGAGGGTAACTAGATTAATTAAGACATCTCACTGTGTCTGGGCTCAGGCACGTGCACACATGAATATGCTCAAGTGTACACAAGCATTTCAACAGGCAGTTCTCAAAGGAATCAGTGTAGTTACACAGATGCATGTCTGTATATGCATGATTGATATATGTGTATATCTGCATAAGTGCACCACTTCCAACAAAGCTACACCACCTAGCAGCAGTGACAGGGCCAACTCCTTTTCATGAAAGTCTACATCTGGAAGTGTTCTGCTTCTGCAAATGGCAGAGAAGGAAAGTGAGTGCATTGCAACTTTCTTTAACTGTGCATGTGCAACATATTTTCTTCTCACAGCAAGGATGCATAATATATAACAGCTGAAAAGCTCCTCATGGAAGGTCTAACAACCACTAGAGAGACAAGAAAGAAGTTGGAGGGGACATCAAATACTAATACAAGTAATGGACAGCTAGCTGAAAAGAAACTCTGAACACTGTGTTGAGTAGGTTAGAAAAGCACAGATGTAATTCTAATGTAACCTTTGTATTTAGGAATGGTATGCATGGGAGCACCTACAAAAAATCTGATGAGATTTCAGATCTCATTCAGTTCTCAGCTCCTTCCTGCCCTGGGGAAAAATGTAACATCAATAAAGTGGATTGTTTCAAATGTGCCCTATATAACCACGTACTTCTTTAGGTTGGAAGGTACCTGTAAGATCACAGAGTCCAACTGTTCACCACTTAGCTATGTGCCCAAGAGCCACATTCATCTTCTAAATACCCCCAGGCTGGTGACTTCAACACTTCCCTGAGCAGCCTGGCCTAGTTCTTGACAAGGCTTTTGCTAGAAAAATCTTCCCCAATATCCAATCTAAACCCTCCCTGTCACAACTTGAGGCCATTTCCTCCTATCCTACCACTTGTTACTTGGGAGAAGTCCACCTGGCCATGACCTCCTTCCAGGCAGTTTTACAGAGTGAAANGGTCCTTTTCCACAGGGCAGCTCTCCTGCCACTCTGTTCCCAGGCTGTGGTGCTGCCTCTGGTAGCATGCCCAGAGAAGCTGACTTTAGTCATGGGGTGGATTGTCGTGGTGCATCCCACACTCCCTCACCAGCCACACCATAATCTGAGAAATGCTCATTAGTCCTCAGCCTTAACAACCAGCACCTGAGCCAAGCTCCTCTTGAATTTTTCAGACCACTGTCTGCTCCCATGAATTAGTGCTGTCTATAAGTATCTGTTTCATTAACAAACTGACCCGGAAACTTATTTTTCTTGCCTGAATAACAATCCAAGTGGAGTAATATTTTTGTTGCTGAACATTCAAAGAAAGTTACCGACTCAAATTATGGCTGTAGAAAATTACTATGACTAAAGCCCACTCTCTTGTGACCCTATAAACAGCAGTCCAAAGTGAGACCTACTCTATGTGAATATGAAAATCTAAAATGTCTAAATGGTGTATTTAGTATAAATCAGTGAAAAAAATTTACACATTTTCTCAGTTTTAATTTTTTAATGGTTCACAGTGTTAGTTTGAAAGACAAATTGCAAAAGGTCAGAAAGAGTACAATTCCCACTGCAAAACAAACTGAGTGCAAGAAGCCTTCATTCCAAAGCATGTGCAAAAGGCAGCCTTATTTTCTGGAATGTATTGAGCCCACTTCTAGCCTTTTGCTTTTTATGAGAAAATAATGGGGAAGGGAAGCAGAAAAATGGGGGGAGAGAAGCAGAATATCAAAAGGGAAGGAAATAAAGTGGGATAAAAAAGAAGGACATACTTACCCTCCAGAATCTGTTACATGGATGACCTACCCAAGCAATCTGGCAAGAACCTCCCCTTTCTAATGATCTCTTAAAGGCTGCATTATTTTCATTTTTTATCTGTCTCAAACATGCAACTCAGACTATGCAGCTTCCACATGGCTGCTAAACTATTCCTAGAAAGGCACAAAATATCTCTGCATATGTTTATTTTTATATATTGTGATATTAAAACACACACTGAGATTTAAGGGGAAAATTGCTGTGATGGGATCAGTGAGTTCTGAGCCCAGGGAGACAACAATGTAGCTGTGAGTGAGAAGTCTAGAACCAACTGAAGCAGAAGGAAAAAGCACTGACCTAACTAAAGCTTTGCCCTAATTTCAGAGTATGACTTACCTAAGGCCTAACAAAAGCAAACACACATGCATTTCATCTTGGAGCACTGTGGTTGACAAAGTGATCCAACAAACATGAGAGGTGGAAATCAGTGTTGCTGGATAAGGAACATTTGCACAAATTGTTTTCCCATCCTTTCTTGGCAACTAGAGGAGGAACACTCTTCTAAATTAAAGCAGCTTCCAAACTACAGAAAAAGATCTAAATGCAAAACTTTACACAGTTTCCCCCAAAACAATGTTAGTAATAGCCACTGCATCCAGGGAAAGGCTCAGCCTCCTCAATTATGTTTACAATATATTTTCCATTCTTCCACTCCTCTTCCTGCACAGAAAGGAAAGGCTTTCTAATCCTATTCACATTTGTCTCTCATTTTTCTATCCCCATAACTCCTGTATCTTTTTTATCCTGGAAGAAATCTCTAGTTGTGCAAACAAGACTGATGACATCAAGCCTCTAAACACTGTAAAAATAGTTCAAAATCTTAAAATTACTATATCCCTCATACATGACATACTGAACACCCTCTTCTAATACAATTTACTTAGACTCTCCATCTTTTTAAACCTGTTATTTAGCAGAGCGTTTCAGTAAGTGTTTTACAATAATGGCCTTTTTCTTGTTAAAAAATTAGTGTGATTAAGTGTTCTACTGCTTAATTGCTCATTTGTAAAATGGAAACTACAATTTGATTTATGACTTGACAAAATCATAAAAGTAATGACAAAAGCTATACCCTTAATGTAGAAATACCTAATCCTAAATCAATTACCAGGGAATATCTGTGAAGATTTTATAGACTTGGAGTTTTTTCGTTACCTCCCTGAAAAATAACTTCCTAACTCATTGCTTATTCTAACACAGGATGACATACTTAATTTATTTTTTTCTCAGTTCAAAATATCAAAATCTCAACTGGGAAATGCAGTTTTAAATTGAAACAAATTAGAAGCAAAGGAACAAGATAAAAAGTTATCCTTCAGTAAGGAGTTTTTAAAAGCAGGAAACAAACAGGAGAAACAAAATCAGCACAAAATGCTGAGGACTATCAAAAACATGAGAAAGGAAAGGAAGCAACATAGCAAGCATAACACATTTTCCAAAATGCAGATAACATAGCAAGTATACTCTCATTAAAGACAAGAAACTATAAGCCAAACTATAAATTCAAGAATCAGGATACAAAAAGACAACTACTGAAATCTAGAAAACATTTGTAAAACAAGACAAACATGATATATAAAACCAGATAAAATACAATCAAGGGAAATAAAAACAGGAAAGTAGTTCTGTTTCACGTAACTGAAGGAAGGATTCGGCAGATTCTGACTCTGTTCAAGTCTGCCCATGTTTCCCCATCAGAGCTGAGCCTTGGGAACCGGTTGTGTGGGGATAAAGAGATGAGCTGCTTGTACTGATGGACGCTCCTGCAGCAAATATCCATTTGTTTTAGCAGATTGATACAGGAGAATTAAGAAAAAATAACAAAAGCTATTTCTTTTGCTTCACTACTGGTATGACTGGTAAAAAAATCAAACCAACACAGAAAAACAATCCAACAAAAACCCCAAACATTCACACTGAAAGTGAACTCTTACGTGTACACATGCAGTGTAAAAAATTACTTCACAACTATTTGAAGGAAAAGAGTGTTCCCATCCAAATTAACTGAGATCAGACACGTTAGAACATAAGAATGTCTATGAGCAGCAGCAGCAAGGGATATCTCAAGGAGTATCTCTCAGGTGGATTTTATGATGGAGTTTTCTCACACTATTGAGTTTTGGGCAGCCTGAACATGTCCAGTGTTATGTAGGATTGTCCTGGAACATTTGGTTGAAAAGGAGGTAAGGTACTTGACTGGCTTTTGCGTTCATCCGTACTGTGTTCTGGCAAGCTCTCAGAAACAAGAAATTCCCTTGTTTTAACTGAATTTTTAAGGTATGGATTGAACACTGCTTTTTCACTGAAATCTTCCAGCTTTAAAACTTCTTCATCATCATTTTCTTCATTTTTAATTGGATTCTGTTGGGATCCAAACAAATCATTTGACACCATTTCTATGGGTTGGACTTCCTTCACTGGTACCAAAGTTGAATGCATTTGACTTCTGGTAAATTGTTCAGGAATTATATAGGACATGGATGGGGACAAACACTTAGTAACTTCGTTCTCTTCATTATGCAGTATCTTTTCATCTTCGTTAGTTATGCCTTTTGTATTAATATCAGTACATTCAGAAATGTGGTTTTCATAATCTATTAGCAGTGATCCTTCCTGACTTTCTTCAGGAAAACAATATTCCAAAACATTTATGTTTTCAAAGTCTACAGTTTTAGTCTGAGACGACACTCTCTTCAAAAACGAATTATTCTGTCAGTACAAAAAGATAAAATTGAGAGTTATAAAGGGATACATAATGCACCAGGTAATTTTTTTAATAAATAAATTATTGCTCTTTGAGCTCTGTTTGACTCATAATTTCAGACTTGCACTAGTAAAGAGTTCACGTGCATTTCAGATGGGATACAGTTACATGTGAACAAGTACTTAAAACAGCAATGTCATTCTCTGATTTTGTAACTACATTTGCTAAACACTTTCCTATTAGGTTTTCTGTGCTTACTGAAATAAATTTCAGTGAAGGTTCAGAATCAGGTTTGGATTGTGTCCATCTTTTCTAGTCTAACCAGACATTTTGAGAAAAAAGTTTAAATCTCATTATCCAAAATTTACACTTCCTGTGTAAACCTCATCAACTCCACTCCATTCAAATAAACATCAAAACTTCAATAAGGAATAAATATTCAAAAAATAAAAAGACAGAACTGTTGATACAACCATATACCAAATCTTACTATATGTTGCAATATATTTTTTGTGAAGAAGGGAGGAGGTATCAAGATGTGGAAACCTGATTTAATAGACTCAACAGCCTATGCAAATTTAATTTACTTTATTAAATTAACCATGTCCACCAACCACTTTGTCACTTCAAAACATTACTTCTCAATATCCTACAAGAATCAGATGAATATACTTTATGAAGATGCATCTTCTCTATTGTTTTGGAATACTACAAAGAGCATTTTGCAGCACTTAAAAAGAAGAATGGAACTCAATAAAGGGGGGAGTTGATTCATAAAACAACTGAAAAGGATTTATTTTCTCTCCATTTGATCCCTTTTTTAATGCACAAAATTCCAACTATTACCATAGATGAAGCAAGAGACCATTCCACTGCAATACTCTCTTCAGGATTTGGTATATCAGGCCAGCAAACCTTTTTAAATCTATAATTGAGAAAAGAATTTTAGCCAAATTATGAAAGAAATAGATTATTCAAACAAAATTAACAAACCACCAGAATTCCAAATACTGCTAAAGCATCAAACTCTAACAAAGGAAGTATTTTCTATATCAACACAATGCTTTTCAATAAAATTGTTTTCCCATACATTAGTTTTTATTACAAAAGATCTTAACAAGATCTCTTGGGTTACAGAGACACTGCAGGAAAACTATTAATTCACAAAAGCCATTTTTAATTGTATTATTTATTATGTGTTATTATATTACTCAATTAAATAGTATATTAAATGAGGAGCACGCCAAAATAAGACACTATAAAAATTCTGTTGTGATCATTTTAGGGTGTTTCTTCAGTGAAAAGCCACCTCAGGTGACCTTTGTTCTGTGTCCACAGCACTACACCACATTGGAGCTACACTGAGTTCCTAAATTAACAACAGATGAATGACGCTCACTCATTGAATCATTAATTGATACTGAGTAGAGAGGTAAGGGAATGAAAACCAGTCCTTAGCTTAACTTTTCACAAGGCAATTTGATCTACACAGGAATATAGAAATTCTACTGCATCTCAAATTATTCTTCAGAACCAAAAAATAGTTTCTACTGTTGTAAAAATTCAGTATACTCAACACAGATTAACGTGTAAAAGGCATGGAATATCCAGTTGTACTTATTATCTGATGCTTCACTTGATAACAGTATTGGTTCAAATAGCTTAGAATGCCCCATAATAGTTCAGATTTTTAACCTTCTCATCTGCCAAACAACCCAGTCACTTTTGTTGCAAAAGAAAAGCATATTTTATAACCTTAAAAAAAACCCCAAAACCTCACAGTCATCTTAGGAATGTTACTGGATCCTCATGCTCAGAGAAAAAACTTTAAAATCTGTCAGGGGACATCTATGACAGCATATGAAAGGATTATGAATCATATACAGATCCATACTCAAGGATCAAGCATCCAAAAGTGTTCAGCCAGTGTAATTTCTAGGTTTTTTTCCTTACTCTTTTGCAGCTCAAGGGAAGCATCTCAAACTAGTAAGAGTCATATAGACTCTTATTAGAGTTATAGAGTTACAGGTAAGATAAGCAATAGGGGCTATGTGAAATATGTCCTAGTATCATCCTAGCATGTTAAAGGTGTCTAGAAAGCTTTATTTCTTGGCATAATTAATTTTTCAGAAACTAAGTTTGATCCCCTCACTTAAGTGACCATGGAACTGCAAATGGCATGTATGTAGCATTTTACATAAATTGATGTAGATGATACACAAATCTTTTTCTCTCATTTATTTTGTTGCAATTTATTAAACTTTTGAAAATTAATACTTATTTTTGGACCATAGCACATTAGCTGCAGTCAAAGTATAACCTGTACACTTATTTATTTGTTACATCAATTGCTTGTTTTCTATTTTGACATTGGTTTTGAACACAACAAAGGCATTTACAAAATAAATAAAAATTCCCATTTTACAAGTTAATTTTAGGTCGTTGCATTCAGTTTTAGACAGTAGAAAATATACTCACGCATGTTTTTTCAAAACACATGTTATCCAAAGGCCTATCAGACACAACATGAATATCCCAAGAAGTATAGCAATAAAAAAGACATCTTCTTTATCTTTAGACAAAAAGAAAGAAAAACACCAATCAGTCCACGCTGTCATTTCTTCGGGTATTCCCTCAAGACAGCTAATTTTTAATATCCAAGTTACTTCATTAGCACAATTCTAAAGAGTTCTGTCAAAAGTGGCCAAAAATACTCATACTACTGTAGTACACCCACTCTGTGATGAGTCAAAAGATGATATTTGGAATCCAATAAACTACAGTTACTGAGCCAGAAAACCAGGTCATTATGAGACTTTCCAGGATATTTTAGGAACAGATTTATCACATTTTAAAATTTCCTTTATTTAACAGAACCACACAGAAGTTTAGATTGGAGGGGATATCTGTAGATCACTTCATGCAATTTTAAAACTAGATCAGGCTGCTTAGGGCCATACCATGCCAACCTTTGAAAGCAACATAGCATGAAGATTGTACCACCTCTTGATCATCTGTTATTCTACGCTCACCTAAATCTGCCGGTCAGTGTCATTTCTACCAGCTACAAAAAGATATATAGCAAATTAAGTGCAGAGATAGATTTTAAATCACCAAAAAAAAAACCAAACCAAAAACCCAAAAAAACCCCCAAAAAACAAAGAACAGTTACTCTGACTGAAACACTGCTCAGATTTCTGAGCTAGTTTCCAAGTCCCACAGTACCAGAGGCATTTAGGAGTGTACTGCAAACATTCCCCCAGCAGTTGAAATGAGGACATGCCTGAGCTTCTGATCTGCTGCCATTACACCAACCTCCTTGTCAAATCTGGCTAAAACAAATAGTAGGAGACAGCAAAGGGTATTTCCCTACACACTCACTGGCCACAACCTCTGCACTAATTTATCGGTTAAGTTTATACACCAGAATAGGTGTAACACAATGCGTGGTTATTGTAAATCTCTCAGATGGAAAAGTCTACTTTTTAATGAATTGTTAGGTATCCCATCCCACAGCTGACAGCATATACACTGCTGCTTCCACAAACAATCATAGTACTCCACTGCTTTACTGATAAGTAAATAAAGATTTTTGGGGTTGACTTCTAATTCTGACCATTTTTTTAATCCGTGAGATTGTCGATGAAATTAAGTTAAATTCAACTACTGTTGCCAATTCTTGTTTTCTTCAACACTACTTTAAAAACAAATAGAAGCTAACAAATGGCTAAGGAACAATGTCCTGTATTTCGCACTTCAAAGCCCATTTTTTAAAACAGAAACAACTAACCTGGATTATAACTTACCCAGTTTCAAAGTCTTGAAGGTTTTTGACTCTCCAATGGTTCCACCAGCTTGGTTGCTTGCCATGATCTGAACAGTATATTGTGTATTAGCCTGTAAGGACTTCAGTCTGTATTGCAGAATGTCAGAGTTCACCGTTTCATCTTTTTAGGAGAGGATTTATGTCAGTAAATACAGAAAAGTAATGTTGAATCAGGGAACTGTGCACTTATTTAGCAACTTCTACAGTAACAGATCACAAACTATTTTAAAGGTAACTTGAAACACCAAGCAACCTTACCAGTCCTTTAAAAGACAAAACCTAAATTACTAAACAGTATTTATCAGTACTACTTAAAAGTTTGAGGCAAAAACCTGAACTATCATGTACTTACTTTTAAAAATAAATACAAATATTTTTGCTAATATTAAAGATAGGTGAATTATGATCTCCTGCCATTTATCACTGAAAACAGTGTTTTGAGGATTTTATTTCCTCAAAATAGTTGGCTCAGAAATGAAGAACTTCAAATAGTTTCTGTAGCTTGTGAAATTCAAATATATTTCTACTACATGCAGTTGGACACTGATCATCCAAAACAATGTCATCACTGGGACACCACCTCAAAAAAGTCAAAGGAAAGCCAAAATCAATTTTAAGGTGCTTCACCTCAAAATTTTTTTAAGCAGGGCATGTATCCTATCACCCCATGTCTACTAACAGTACCAAATGCTTCTTCATGTAAGAAATTACAGTCACTAAAACATTTTCTGGTGCATAAAGTCAAAAGCAACTTATTTCCTCAGTCAGTTCTATCAAGAACCACCCAGGAAATACTTATGCTGCAAAATGTCCCAAGTTAAAATAAACTGAGTTTCTCTTAAGTCAAGGATGGGAAACTGAAGCTCTAGTGTTAAAAGGCCATCAGTGAGGTCACCTTAGTACACACCCCCATGTTCTATTATTATCAAGAACACATGACATCAGAGAAGCCTCAAAAACCATCAATACAGCATGTTTTGCCATTTTAATTCAACTCCCTTTCATTGGTATTTACAACTAATTTTCTAAAGAAAATAATCTGAAGTCCTTAAAAGGACACAGCCTGCTTTACATTACAAGTAATATGGAGAAACACAGCTCCGTAACATGAGGCTCCAAGTCTAAAGGATGACCCTGCACAAAGCAGTCAGCATTAAATTACTCAGAAACCACCACAGTAGGGAAAACTGTGTGCAGATGACTATATCTGACAGAAATAATTAGTTTTCTCTTTCACATTCAAAAATCACCAGGAATACTCTTGCCCTGGGGTCTGAACTAGATATCCATAAGAAACAAGCATCACAAGAATTGTAAGTCTGCAAACTTTGCAAAAGAGATTGTGTTAGGTGCCTGATAACAGTGATGTCTAAAGAAGGGAGGGAAAAAACCCAATTCTGAAGCACTGAATGATCCAACAACTTTCTTTGTAAACTACATAGGAAGAAAAGTTTAGGTCACTCAAACACTTTTCATGAAAGCTTCTGCTGAGAGTTAAACTAAAGAAGTTTTGAATAGATACTATTACACTGCCAGATTGTATGGACACTATTTCTGAGGGAGAGATTAGGAGTATGCTCAAATTTATGCTATCAGCCTCCAGACCACAAAAGCAGTGGCAAGCACAGAAAATCAAACACATATGAAGAAACTGATCTAAAACAATGCCCAAAGAAACTATTTCTTGGCAGCTTATTTTACTGTAATTTCCAAACTTGCTTTTAATATAAAACTGACAGTAAAAATATTTTAACAGAAAATTTCCACCATACTTTTCCAGAAGCTGAAGGCATATCCTTCCACGGGTATGCATGAAATTCATAAATTCACTGAACTCTTATGATCTATGAATTTACACAGAATTCATGATTCTCCAATATATTTTAGCTCCTCTACTCCTGTCATGACTTTTTCCATTGACTTCAAAGGTGCATCAAGGTGGAAGAGAGATTGAAAACTTCATAACCCTGCTGAAAGTATTGTTGCTTGATGTATACTTACTCAATTCTTTTCCATCCACAGATTTATAAATTATTGTATAGTTAGTGATAAATCCATTTCTTTTAGCCTTTGGAATCTCATTCCACTTTATTGTAACTTCATTTTTCCCCAGAATGCCTGTATCAGCCACAGGTCCTTCTGATGGCCCTACGGAGAAGCATTATGAAATAGCAAAAGTAGTAAAATAGTCAATGTACCACAGTGTTATCCGCCTGTTATTTTACATCTACCAGTAACATTAGGGGAAACATATGCAAGAGAAAATATGTAACCTTAGTGCTCTGACACAGTCCTGAAGTTTTCTTACTCTCCTTAATACAGGAATTCTGATTAAACTTCCTCTCATCTATTCTGGCATTTACACAGTTCTAGGCGTTGGTGTATTCAAATACCTTGAGATCATTAAAAGGCTCTATTGTTACAACATCAGGGAGCGATCAAGAAGAAAATTATCCTTTGTGCACTCATGGGGGGACTCAGGAGCAAGGCCACTGCCTTTGTAGAAGGTCCCTGGCTGAGCTGGGATTCAAGTGGCATCTCCAGCACCCCCTGCATCCTCAGCCTTGCCCATCACACCAAACAAAGCCTTTCCACTTACACAATACCACCTCACACGCATTGGTCACAACTTTGAACAAAGAGTTCTCTGTGTTGCAGTTTTAAAATAAATAACTTCCTTCCCATTCTCTAACAACCTTGAGTGCTGTCACAGCTACCTATAAACAGGAAAGCACGCAAAACACAGTTCTGACTGTAATTCTGACTAGTAATTATTACTCAGATATTACTTAATACTCCATTACTCAGATATTACTTAATACTCCATTGCCTACCCCCAGTAATTAATGTTCTTTAGTGGTGCATTGTACTATGCGTGTGTGCACATTTGCATAGACCTATTTATGCACACACACACCAATCAACATTTTTACATGGAATCTTAAAATTACTAGTAAACTACATTCTTATAGCTGGTTGTATAAATCACTGAATTCACAATAAACTAAAAATAAAGAAACTTTACCCCTTCCCCTGCAAAACATTACTTCATCCACAGTTTCTACCCAATTATAAACATCATATCTTCTTATAATTTTTTATGTGCAAGACTATAAATATTTTATTATGTTATAAAATTTAACAAAAAGTACACTTTGTAAACCAGCCATTTTATTTTATGAGTAGAATTTCCTCATATATTAAGACTAATAATGTAATCAAGCATTAAAATCAAGTATAATTATATACCTAAATGAGCTTTAACATTGAAGAGAAAGCTAGTTTAAAAAAGGATTCTTTCATGTTTGTAGCTATACTCTTTCCAAATGCTTTGTATACAATATGTAAACTTCACAAAAAATTAATGGTTGCAAGCAGCAATGTACCTGCATCACAAGATGAATACCTTCTTATAGACCAAGTTTATTGCTGAACAGAACAGAAATAAGGAAAAACCTGGGGGTTTTTCCATCATCTTCATTTCTTTTTTAAATAACGATAGTACCAAATCACTCAAAGATAATACATCCTGAGAAACAGACTACAACCCATCTTTCATAACATGATTACTTCAAAATACCTACTTTTTTCTTGAGCATAGATTTGTGTGTGAAATGGAGCTGCTACGTTACTTCCATAAATAGGATACACCGAGATGTTGTAGCATACAAATGGTTTAAAGTTTTCTGTAAAGGAAAGAAAAGAATATTTACATACAATCTCTATGTGATATTAATACAATGAAAATAGACTAAATCACAAGGAAATTCTAAACATCCTGTTACCAACTATTTTCTTCAACTCTCTAGCAAGTGCAATATGCAATTATTGATTTCAATGCCCACTACTGGCTTTAACACATTTTTCCATAGTAGTATTTGTAAGAGCACATGGTTTCTGACTCATTTTTCACTAGAAATTGTTTGAATGGCTAATTACATTTCAGCATCATACAACTTCTCTATATGAATTCACTTACTCATCTCGAAACCCTCTATGGTTTTAGAGGAAGTCTCTATTTCCAAATAATCAGTGTAAGATTACACTGGAAGGTAGTATTTTTAATTTCACTTATCTTTATGTTTTCTGCTCTGCAGGAGACAATTTTGTCTTAAGCAGTGGGGTCCCCCCCTCTTAAAACCTGAGGGAATGGCAAGTAACCATGTCAGGAAGACTTAGGCTGGATATTAAGAAAGGTTCTTCACCCAGAGGTAGCATTTGGACAACGCTCTCACACTGTGTGATTTTTGGGGTGTCCTGTGCAGGGCCAGGAGTCTGACTTCAGTGATTCTTCTGGGCCACTTACAACTCGGAATATTCTATTATTCTATTATTTCTACACCGATGTTCCAGTCATTCCATCTACAGATCTGCTTCTAACGAGTCTGACTCAAGAGTACAACTGTCCCAAGGGAGAACTCTCCAGCAGAATTTTATGTTTCAAGATGTAATTCCAGCTTCTGGAAATGAATGTGTGAACTCTGAACAATCCAGAAGGCAGGTAATCAACAGAGTGCACCCACTACTTACAACAACTCCCATCAATTCTGAGAGAACACATCTGTAGCTTTACAACCCCTGGAATAACACCAGTGTAAAGGGTTTGCTAGATCATTCCTCTCAAGCTCTGCAGCTTTCTCAGCAAGAATAATGGCTACCAACAGATTCCTGCATTATATCAGCTTTCTGCTGCTCTTTCAGCCCCTTACACATATTGCAATTACTATTATATATACATTACCCCAGCTGGTTTTAGCTAGGGTAATTTTCTTCCCAGTGGCTGGCATGGGGCTGTGTTTTGGATTTGTGCTGAACACAGGGTTGGTAATGCAGAGATGTTTTTGTTATTGCTGAGCAGAGCTCACACAGAGCCAAGGCCTGCTCTGCTGCTCGTGCTGCCACACTGGAGAGTGGATTGGGGGTGCCTGGGAGGAGACACAGCCAGGACAGGTGACCCCAGCTGACCAGAGGGATATTCCAGATGATGTGAAATCATGCTCAGCACATAAAGTGGGGGAAGAAGGACAAAGGGGGACATTTGGACAGATGGTGTTTGTCTTCCCAAGTCACTGTTGTGTGTGTTTGGGCCCAGCTCTCCTGGAGATGGCTGAACACCTGCCTTCCTGTGGGAAGCAGTGAATTCATTCCTCATTTTGCTTTGCTTGTGTGCAGGGCTTTTGTTTTCCCTATTAAACTGTCTTCATCTCAACACCTGAGCACTCCTGCTTGTACCCTGCTGATTCTCTTCCTGATTTCACCGGCAGGGCAGTGAGAGAGCAGCTGCCAGGGCCTGGCTGCTTGCTGAGGTCAAAGCATGACAGTCCTTTTTGGGGAGCCAGGCAGGAGTCAAACCATTGAGATAATGACAGGTATGACTGGTATGTACTAGGCTGAACTCAGAGCTGTTAGTGCTGCTCAGCTAGTGATAAGCAGCCTCCTGTTCTTGCCACAGGGCTCGCTTGCCTGACTGGGTATCAGACTCTAGTGATAGCAGGTGCTTTTTGCTTTTGCTGCTTGCTGTAGTGCTGCACTGCTTAACACCTTATTGATTTGTGCCTGAGAACATTTTGCTAACAGCCATGAGGATGTGGCCTGGGCTGGCGGGGCAGTGCTGCTGTTTCTGTGCTGATGTTCTGGACAGGCTGGAGCTCCAGCATGAACTTGAGCTGAAGGGACCGTGATGTGTGAATGAGTTCACAACAGAGCATCCACCTGCAGCCTGTGGAGGATGCCACACTGGAGCAGGTGGATGCCTGAAGGAGAATGTGACCCCACAGGGGAGCCATGCTGGAGCAGTCTGTGAATAACTGCAGCCAGTGGGAAGGACTCATGTTGGAGAAGTTCAGTCTCCCATAGATGGGAACTCATACTGGAACAGGGAATGTAAAGATTCCTTTGCAACTTGTAGTGAAGATCATGGTGAAGCAGCCATCCCCCTGCAGCTCATGAAGGATTATGATGTTCTTTCTCGAAGACACATGAAGGAACACGACATTTTCCCACACTCAAATTTTTTTTTCGTTCTAGATTTCTCTGCTAGAAAAGTCACGTCAGTGACATCAGTCACAGGCCCCCCTACTGATGTAAGATCAAACTACAGAATTGCTTTAACACCAGTTCTGTAGCCTAATCTTATATATGGGATCAAACACCACCTTGCATGTCGTATGAAAATTTGCAAGACTAAAAAATGCAATTACGTTACCTGCAGAGATTTCAATAAAGCATGTAATAATACTGTTATGTTTGAAAATGGTCTGAGGAAAGCTGGATGAGCTCATCTCTGTTTGTTCTTTCCAATCTATGTAAAAATACAGCTGTAACTGATAAACGTACTTTTGTTATTCTTCCACTCTGTAGAATTTGATACATATTGCCATGATCTACTAAAAGGGTCCATCTCCAATTCCTCATACCACTCAACAACATATGTGGTTGTTTCTGGTTCAGAGGTTATCCATTCCACCACCACTTCTTCATTTGTTGTAGAGGTTATCACTGTTTCAATCATCTGAGGGGCTAAAAATGTAACAGAAAATATCAGCAATTCTGTCTTCATAAAAGCTTGAAAAACACATACAGAAAATTCAAGAACTGGTCTCTCTTTCAGAACTCAAATTTTGCAGTGTAAAACTTTATAAAGCAAGTTGCTACCAATTTTGCAGGTAGCTCATTAAGCAATTTTGATCAAGATGACTAAGGCAATAGAAAAGTCAGCAATGTCAAGAATGACACCGAAGCAAAGGTGAACCATTAGCCTGCAGAATAGAGGTAAAGGAAGTCTGAGTGAAAACCCAAACTGGAAAAGCAGATGCAGAAAAGACTGGAAGAAGAAAAAAAAAGAAAAAAAAAAAAAAAGAAAAAAAAAGAAAAAAAAAGAGATGTATCTGGTGGGAGGAAAGCACATCACAGCATGGAAAAATCAAAAAAACCTTTGTAGTGGGATGCAAAAGTGTATAGAGAGGTAGTCAGCAGCCTCAAGGACAAAATTACATTAAATCTACATACCCAGTTTTCTTATTAAAAATGGAATTTGTTCAAGCAGTTCCAGGGGGACACTTGCACATCATAAACAAATTATGCTAGAAGTGATTCAAGTGTGTCAAACACAACCTCTCTGCCAGGTCATGGCTGGCAGCAGGATGTTGCAACACAAGGCTCAAAGCAGTATCAGAATTAAACATAAGGGCCAAAGAGCAAGTCTTGTGCTAGAGCAGACCAGCTTCCCAACCCTTCCTAATCCCAGTGGGTGGGATGGGTACTCTGGGAATGCATATGGAATGAGAAAGAACAGAAGGCTTCTCTCCCTGCTGCCACTAACACAACTTAGAGATTTTTTTTATCATATCTTTGAATGATGGTGTTGAATACTCTGCAACAGTCCCCTGTGGTAACTAATCTTATGAGCTAACAAACAGATGCAAAAGAATTGGGCAGCATTCCATAAATTTAGAAGAATTTCCATAAAGTTAGGAAAAAAAACCCTAAAACAACCAAAAAAACCCCTCAAAAGGTTATAGAACAGAAATTCAATAAGACATCACAAAGTATTAATAGCTTAACAATTGTACCTCAAAACAAACCCCCAACAATAACTATCTATAACAGAAATATGATACATGATGGCAAAATACAACAAGATATACATAGATACATATGACAGAAGTCCTTAGCACAGTTTTGCTTCCACTGTATCAGAACTTAAACAGATGTCATGAAAACCACATTTCCATTAATGAGAAAAATGCGACATTCAGAAATCTTACATTTTTCATCAGTGGATGGAATCCTCAAAACAGCTTCAGGAGACTCTCCAGCAGAGTTATAGGCAGTGACAGATATTATATGTGCCTCTTCATTTAAAAACAAGGTGATTTTCTTTTCAGTAGAGTTGCTTGTCCTTTTATGTCCAGTCTTATTTTCTGGAAAACACTGTATTTTGTAGCCCAGAATTCTCCCAGAAGGCGGAAAGCTTTTTAACAGCTGTTAAAAAAATATAGAGTAGTAAGTGTTCCACAGTGTTATTTGCACAAGCAAAAATATATGCTGTAGTAAAGATCAAATTACAAAAATATTATACTATATTTAGAAAAGCAAGGTATTTTCTTCAGGCCCATCTTCAGGACAGACAGCCATGACAATTTCCTTTATGGATTTCAAAAGGCAAATGCTGAGATTTGAAATGCAAAGAGCCTTTGGACACTTTACTAAAAGATTAAAGTGATTTTAAACATAGCTTTGGTAAACTGGATTATTTAAACGCAGTTTAAGGACTTTCAATGAGATTTTCCAGTGATCTGAACACAATTAAATGCTCCCTTTCCACACAGATTACAAAACTCCATTCATCTACCATTCAATAAACAAAAGCCTTTTCAATTCTAATTTAGTTCAGTGAGGTTTTTTTTCTGATAACAGCAAATGGCTCTGGCAGTTTTATGTTCTACAACACTAAAATACTTAAATACAACATCAGATACATGACAGCAATATGATTATCAATTCACAAAAAATGTATATACCTTCCACATAAGATGTACAGATCTATTTCCAGATGAGTGTGAGGACTCAATTACCCTCCACAAATCCACTTTTCCTGAAGGAGCTATTTAAAGACACAAAAAAACCCAAACCTTGCAATTTGTTGCTATATTTAAAAGACAGTTTAATATGGTGAAAACAATAAAAAGATTTCAAACACAGAGTCTAAGAGAAAGTTACTAAAAGTAAGTTTTCTCTTCTGTAGTTCTATGCCTTTTTTCCCCTAATTCGGTATTTCTTTCTTTCCATAAATTTCCACTTTTATTTGTTAAGTTCTAGAGCCTCCTAGAAGAGATTTTCTAGTCTTGTTTTGTAACTGGCATTTTGATTTCTCTGCTTATAATTTATTTCATTGAACATACATGCTGCACTACTTTTCTGCTACTATCTTACTTTCAATCTTCATCTACACTCTTAATTTTCCCTCTCTTCACTGTCTACTCATCTCTTTTCTTCCTGAGCCCTATGTTGTTTGAATCACTTTTCAAACCTCCTCTAATACTTGCTGTTGTCTTTCAGTTTTCCTCTTCTGTCTTTAAACAAAATACACATGTTCTGCTTAAGCAACAGGATTCTAAATTCAATAGAGGATAATACACTGAAACACAACTTTTCTCTTCTAAATCCTAATGCCTCAAAGTATAACAGAAGAAAACTTTTACAGGTAGGCAGCTTACCTTTTTCTTCTGTGCTTTCATTTTTCTCTCCACTCCATCCACTCCAAAACACTGACTCATTATTGATACAACGAATGGCAACGGAATAATCTGTGGAGTCCCACAGATCTGTGAGATTATACGATCCTATGTGGTCATCAGAAATCAGTGAGACATTGACAAATTCCTGGAAATAGGTACACGAACAAAAATTATTTGATATAAAATTGCGTGCAGATATATGATTCATTTTCTTTAAAAAACACAAAATATGGAGGTTTTGTTTCCCATCTCCCTCTTCTGAAACTCAAGATTGTTTGATTTATACTTTATTTTTCTGTGTAGCTCTTCTGTTCTTCCTGTAAAACTCCAGGGTTTGAAAAAATCTGATCCCACACTAGGTCTCTACTGACTGACCTGTGGCTTGAACAGTGTGCAGCTCACACGTGACTCCAGAGCAGCTGTGCACAGAAGCTGCTGGAGGAATGCAGTTCCCACTGGTGGGAAGCAAATGGTTATTGCTAAAGCCATTACTACAATAATGTCCCACAACAGCATCCTGGGGGAAGCAGTGAGTCAGTTGGGTACTTGTTTCCTGTCTTGTTTATCTTTTCTGAGCTACAAGGCCTTCTAGCTCTTAGCCATACAACAGTATGGTCATGGGCTGTCCCAAAGATTCTCGGCATAGGATTAAAATGAAAAGGTAAATGAAAAGACAAAATATTCTGTTACCAAGAGGTTAAAAAATAAGACAAAGCCTCTAAGTGGAGAAGAAAGTATGAGAAATGAATGACGTGGTATCTTCCCAGAAAAGTAATGACAATGTGAATCATTTCTTTGTCTTAAAAGGAACTTCACTCACTTCAACACTCACAACAACAGGGCTAAAACACAGTGAAGCAACTCTTGGCTTCCACCAATTGAACCTTCAATAAAAGGTGAATCAGTCTATAACAATGCAGACTGTACCATAACAATCTATAACAACTACAATAAACGCAGACATCCACTCATATGAAGACCATAATGGGAAGTGCACTGCCTAATGTAACTGAAAATTTTACTCTATTCTGATCTCACAAAACTCACTGTCAAAAAAACACCTGCTTCTACGAGAATGAATCCAGGCTCTCCAAGCCACTGTAGGTGACAGACTCTGCAACAAATCGGGCTCCAAAACTATTATCAACCTCTGGCAGAACCTGACATGGAACTGGAGACATCTCCTACTAGGTTTTAGTTACTTGTCAAAAGGCTGTTACCGATATTGCATTATAATTAGAAACTTTGAAACTTAGTATATGCAAGTACAAAAAGAGGTGGTATGTTTTTCACTCAGTAAAAACAGTTCACACACTATTTAGACTGGTCAGATGACTTTAAAGGCCAAGAACACATCTGTCATTTGCTCAAACAATTTTTAGTTAGGTTTTCTGGGAGGTTTTTTGCATATATGTGCTGACAGAGAAACAGCTCCTATGTCTTTACTGGTCATGGACAGTTACTATTTCTGCTGGAATGTCTGTGTAAAAATGCAGGTGTGAGCTGAGGAAGCAAATGGACATAGACTGTATTGGACAGCAAAAAAAAAAAAAACCCCAAAAACAAATAGACAAGTAATTTCTAATGCAGGTGCTGAAAAATAGACACAACAGACAATAAAGCTGCAGCCCTCCAAGGACTAAGAGCATATAGGCACTCATAGCATGTAAGTGGCACAAAGACACCAGTGCCTTGGCCTTAAAGGGATAAACACCCCAAACAGGTCTTTTAAACAATCATTAGTTCCATTTCTAATGTCCCAACTGGATCTGAGCCATCCTGCCCATCCAATCATCCTGAACATTATATCCTGAATCCAAGAACTAGTATGCCATATTTACAGTAATGATGCTTGATAATGCGAGAAGGATGCTAGTTAGAAACATCTTTAATATCAGAAACTTTTTTATAGCTCCAATGACTACCTTGATGAATTCTTCTCTCCCAGGATTACACAATAGTAAGATCAAGGCAGACATCCTAGTTCAATAACGTTTAAAAAAACAATCCAAGAAACTTAGCCAGTTCTTGAATTTGGAAGAAGAAACATTAAAACTACAAGCACAATCCCTTCTATACTGAGAATCATAAGAATAGATAATCTGAAATATGGAAATACTAGGGTTTTTTACATCCATTCCATTTAAGTGTCAGAAAGACAAACTAAGAAAATAACTTCCCTTATTTCCCAAAATCTGTATTTTCATTCACTTTAAAATAAATTTAACATCATTCCATCTTAACCAGATTCAAATACTGTGGTTCTGAGTGAGTGCTGTTTTCAACACCAGAATTCAAAGGGAAAATAAAATATTGTGACTGACTGCATGTGTAATCCCTTTGCCCAGGGTCATCCCTCTTGCTTCCACAGAATAACACTGAGAAGCTCGATATATACCAAAACAGATAATGGCCAAAAGAAAAAGGACAATTAACCCTAGAAAACCAAACAGTGTTATTAAGATCATGCACCCTTGATAACATTTCCCTAAAATAACAAGGTTATAATCATTATTTCACACAACTTGCTGCCTTTTTTCAACTTAAATTCTTATAATATAAGTTAGTCCTTATTGTATGTATTTAATTCTTATAATAAGTTAGTCACAAAGAAACTTGCATGCAAAAGAAAAAATTATGTAACTTACAGTAAAGTTTGAATACAAGTTTCTGTATTGAACCTGGCAAATTATGTGTTTATAAGGGATAATCTTCTCAGGCATTTTCCAGGTTACTCTAAGTAACTGCTTTACACCAGGAATTTTTTCAACTGAAAGTATTTCAGGAGGGTCAAATTTTTCTAGAATGAAGAAACAAAAACATTCAGAGAGGAAAATGCTTCTATAAAAGTTCAGAATTTCTCTGTGTTCCAAGCAGTTAAATCCTTATTCCAATAACACACGTCCTGTCAGAGGACTCATGTGATGATTTATTTTATAAACATAATTATATATATGAGAAATTATCTGTAAGAGAAACTGTACACATAACTGATTAAATTAAATGGTACTTTGAACAACCTGGTCTAGTGGAAGGTGTCCCTGCCCATCCAAGCCTTTCTATGATTCTGTGATTCTACGCACAAAACTGCCCTCAAATAGATGTGCAGATGTCTTTCATTTGTATCAGCACTGAAAAATATTACCCAGAGACAACATCAGGGAAAACAAATGAAGCAGAGCTGGGATCTGACAAGACTGAACTGCAGATGAGGAAAGAATTCAGCTGAAAAGGATCTTAAGTGGAGAGAAGTGTAAAGGAGATGATGGGAAAAGAACGGACTGGCAATGAGGAAAGACATGACTGGCACAGAGAATGTGGAGAGTAATGAGGAGACGTGGTAGGTCTGAACTCAGGAATGAAGGATATGACTGATGACAAGTGTTGCAGCAAAAAGTAGTCAGTTATAAGTGTTATTGTTTAACTATATCACCAAAATAAACAGAAAAGCACAAGACAGAGGGAGAAGAGGTAGACAAAATATTATTATTGATTCTGTGTGCAATCATTACTGCACATAGAACAGGTGGGTTTTTTTAAAGTTCCTAACCAGAAAGTGGAATAGCAGAGCAAATGATGGATGGCCCTTGAGAAATTATAATATCAGTATTCATTACAGTTGCATTGATATTTGGTACCACTCAAAAATGTTAGAGTCTGAATACCAATTAGGTTGACAAAAAGTTTTAATATATGGCCTTTACTTCTCAGTAATTAAAAATCTATAATGGATGTACCAGACATTAGCTTAAAGAATATTGTCGCAGTTAGATGTTGGATAGCATGAAAACAACATCCTGTCATTTCTCACTGTCTCACAGTAAGCTCAAGAAACTGCTGAAAATTACTGCTGTAACACCAGTTTGAAGAATTTTACATGGAAAGGTCATAAATTAAATCTTTATTAATTATCTTTAATTACCTATGTTTTGCAGAGGTATAGGAACACACTCTGTTAAGGATTTACCCAAAACATTTTTAGCTTCCACCTGAAAACAAAAATCATTGCTATAATCATTGTATGGATAAAAAAATGAACATGACTCTGTTGTATTCTCGCAGGATCTGACTGTATCTGGAGAACTCATCCTAAAAAAAGAGAAAAATAAAAGTAGTTAGAAACTAGAGGACATTTTTAGAATAATTCAAACAAATTGTTAGATTATTATTTATGTATCTTTGAGCTTGCAAGACTTTTTTACCAGTGAACATCTTTAGATGATTTGGTGCAAACAAATACCCTTTCCTAATTTCCCTGCCCCTCTGTACCAGTGCTTTTGCAGTCACATGCTAAACTCAGCTAGGGAGACACCTGGATTAAAACTAATGTTTAGATTTGGCTGGGAACAGTTCTGCAACCCAATTTGCTCTGTGGTTAATAACAAGTCTGTTTTTATAGAAGAAGGAATAATACTGAAATGTGCTTTCAATGACTGTTTTAGCTTCTGGTTTCACAAACGCAGCTAAGTTATAAAACACAGAAACACCAGAAGTAGTAAGAAAGTTCCACAGTAAAAAGGTGGAAGCCTAAAATGTCAAAGCTAAAATGGAGATAAAACTAAAGAGGTATTCCTACCCTACAATTTAAATTTAAAAGACAGTTGCCAATAGTATACACTAGTACAATATGAAAAAAGTACCCTCCAGAGTATGAATTCCTTCCCAATCTCAAGAATCACTTCAGGCATTTGAGAACTCTCTGCACGAAACAATATTACCTAGAGTCTTAGTTAGGCTGAAAAAGAGCACTACTAGAAGCAGCACCATGAAGGACAGATTAAGAAGTGCATCTCAGACAAATCTCTGCTATCACCTTCAAAATACTATCTGAGATCTGCCTTAGAACAACACTAATTTCACAATTTTCAAAGTCACTTATGAAAAACCAAGCTCCTAACCAACATTCAAAACCTAACAGAAATTGAAAGAACCAAGTATCTGTGCTTCAGTACTGAAAAGCATGAGACCACATAATTTGTACTTGTAAACAGAAATCCCCCAGCAATCCAAAAGGACAGCTCTGGATTTTTTCACTGGAATCTTATGACTCCAAGGGTCACTAGGAGTCAAGCAGAATACTGCAGTAAAGCAGTGGCTTAATGAATTCTGATGGGAATTTTTTAAAGCAGATGAGGAAGCAATCTTTTTTACACATCCAAAATTACGACAGTTCATTACACAGAAAGTTTTTATGGGAAACTCTCCCATAAAATGCCTCCAGTGTCCATTTGTGAGTACGGTCAATCAACTTTCAATCTTATTAGTAATGTTACTTCAAAGGAACAAGTGAATATCAGCTTTGACATAAATATTTCTACACTGAATATTGGTTGAGAATGCTCATTTCCCTTATACAGCACACTAAAAAGGTATCAGACTGCAAGTATTTTCAACAGTTACCAACCTTGAATTAGTCAATTTAAATTACTGAGAAATGCCAAGACTCCAATCTCCATGATGATTTGAAGTTTTCTTTAAACAGAAGTCAGGATGACAGAGGAAGAGAACTGGTTGTCACACCCCAGCAACCCAGTGCCCAGTATCTCTAGTACTTACACTTTTCGGTGAAGAGTATAGCTCGTTGCCAAATTTGTTTCTCTTCCTGCATTCCAGGTACAGGTAAGGTTAACATCATGGAAATAAATGCAGGAAATATTTTCTGACATGTCTGGAGGAACTACAATGACAGAGGTTAAAAAAAAAAAATCCAGTAAAAATAAGTCGCTTTATGTACACCTGATTTTGTTGGTCAAAAAGCAGTTATGGCAAACTTCATTCAGTGTCTTCATAGCACTTCATTTTATCATCCCTCACTGCTCTCAGAACTCCTCACACAACCAAAATCAAACCTACTTTTTCTTACCCTGAGGAGACAGTGAGATTTCCTCAAACTGTTTCTCAGAAATACTTTACTGAGTGTGCCTAAATGCAGTAACCCCTTAACTATCACATATCAAACTACTGCATAAACTGTCTTCAACATCTAAGCATACACATACCCCGTCTCCCCACTGCAACACATCTGTAGTTTAAGGTGAGTCCAAAAAACAAAAACAAAAACAAAAAAAAAAATACCCAAAAAAAGGCATCCTCTGACAGACAGAACTCCTCTTTGTTCTCTCACAGAATATCTAATTGTTTAGCCTATGAAAAACCTGAATCTGAGAAATCAGCACAGCCTCAAGAGTGCAGAAGACAAGTTCCTGGAAAACAGATCTACATGACCTCAAATAAATCACTGATTCTGGACCCTCTTTATCTTATAAACAAGATAGAACAAAGGAAACAATCTTCTGTAATCTCTATAGTCTGAAGTCATCCATAAAAATGTAACACCCTGAAAGACTTTTTTGTTACAGCTCAATTTCTTCACTGGTTAGAAGAAATTGGAGTAGAAGAGAACTGTGTCCAGTGAAATAAACTGGTTGGAAAAGTCCTCTTTTCAAAATGGTATTTTTCTGTCCCATCTAATAGAATTGTCAAAAGATCTTTTTTATCAACAAGCTTACAGCACATTAAGCTTTGCAGACAAGCAAGAACTTTGGCTGGATTTTTTCTACAGATGTTTTGCTTTTATTGCTTCTTTATTAGAATGGGACTCCAGGCATATGTTAGTATAATCTGGACTTAATCTGTTCAATAAATTAGAGAATTCATATACATATTTTAACATTCTTCAGACAAGAGTGTAATTATAATTTCTTTAGAAGAGAGGATTAGAGAGGAAATCCTCTCTGGAGAAAGCTAAAGCTGGCTAGAAAGAAGATATAACCAAAGGGACAGACCCACTACCTTTAGAACTCAACAGGAAACTTCAGCTGGACAGAAGTCAGGGTCAGAGAGATTACAGACCTGTGTCAGTAAGGAATGCTGGTAATTTCAGAAAAAAAAATACATACATACATATATATGTGTATATACATACATATATATACACATTTGAATACATATTTTAAAATGCCACAACCAAAAGTATCTGTTTTAAAAGTAAAATTATTATAGTAAGTATTAAAAAGTGTTAAGATTATTTTTTCTGCCTTTCTACTTACAGCCAGATTTAACTTCTGTGTGAACCAAAGGTAATTCCTTGTCCAAATACTTCATGAAACATTTCACATAAGCTGTGCTGTAAGTGAAATTGTGGATGGTTATATTACATACAGTCTCATTCACAATGTTATAGTTTTCTGGAGCAATCAATGTATCATTCAGTTTCCAGATGATGTGGCTTGCATTTCTCTGAGGCAGGTAGTTCTTTCTAAGAACACAGGATAGTTCCAGAGAGGATCCTCTTTCAATTTCAGGAGATGAAGGAAAAATGTCAGCATCTCTGATGGAGTTTGCATCTAAAAACAAAATCAAAGACACCACATAGCCATATTCCTCTTAAAATACTATTGGAAAAATTTTAAGTTGTTTTGTTTTTCATACAAAATTCAAATAAAGTGCCCAGTTACTCATTCAGATCAGACATTGCTGTTTGAAAATGCAGTTCACAATAATTACTGTATTACAATGGGTATTGTATTAGAGTGATGTTTCAACAACTTCACAGAAATAATGAGGAAGTTTCCACTCAGATACTTTTTAATAGCTCTAAATGAAGTAAACAAAGTCTTGTACTTTAAGCCTGTTTTTATACAACATACCTATATGTAAAAAATATGCAAGTAATTTACATGCATTTATCATTACTACTACAATATGCAAAATATATTAAATCAGTAAGGCTAAATTTTTCAACTAAGCTGCAATATATTTCAGAACTCTTCAAAACTTCATTTGGAGAACGTTACTTTTTGCAAACATTTCTTATGGCAAGACAGGTGCTAATAATCCAGAAACATACCTGCTACAGAGCTGCAGAGCAGGACGAACATCCAAATCAAATTACTGAACATTTCCTTCTCAGTAAGTATGGGCAGAAAATGCTGTCATAAAAGTAAAAAAAAAAAAAAAAAAAAATTCAAAGTAAAGTGGAGATGCCTTTTAATACTCTGTTAGCATTTGTGTAAGAGGTAGTAATGTTATTTAGCTTTTCTCACTTGTGTTCAAGTGAAGTATTGTTTTGTCTTAAGGGTTATTTTCCTGAACAATGGAGAATTTTGATATAGTTTTACTTTAGGACAAGTTGCATACATTTCCTATAACAAAGAGAAAGATAACTGTACCTGAAACATTTCTGAGGGCAATGCAATCCACACAAGTGTTTTACCTTCCAAGGATCATGTAAATAACTGGTAAGAAATGTATCTCTATTCACTTGACACTCACCCTGCCTAGTCTTTTCTAAGCAGATTCATCTAGTGAATTCTTCTGAAAATTAAGGCTGTTGCAGGAGAAGGAATGATCTGCCTGTCTTGTTCATCACCACCTTACAAAGAAATTGTTCAGGAATTGGATAACAGTCCAGGGCACCTTTCACCCAAAGGAGTGAATTCACATTGGTTTTTTCCCAATTAAGTCTCCCTGACAACAGATCTGAGTGCACTCTGCAAAGACAAAGGAAGGCACCTCTCTTTGCCTTTCTTTTTGAAGAAAAGTACTACTGAACTACTGTGCAGCTAAAAAACCTCAGACTCTATGTTAAGAAGGATGAAAGCAAAGCAGTAGACTGATTTCTTCTAAGAGGACAGACAAATCTAGGGTTCCATAAGAAAAAAATACAAAAATCAAACACACTCCTTGCCTCAAGTCCTGCTGTCAGCACTTACAGAATCACGGAAATGTTTGCTTGGAAGGGACCCCTACAGACCATCTGATCCAAACTCCCTGCTTACACAGGGCCTCCTACAGCCAGCTTTTCAGGGCCATGTCCAGACAGCTTTTGAACATCTCCCATAATGGAGAGTCCACAAACTCTCTGGATAACCTGCTCCAGTACTCACTCACTCACAGCAAAAAAAGTATTTCCTGATGTTCAGAAGGAACCTCCTGTGTTTCAGCTTGTGCCCACAGCCTCTGGTCCTATCACTGGAAAGATTCTGGCTCCAGCCTATTTGCACCCTCCCCTCAGGTACTGATGAGATCTCCTCTAAGCTTTCTCTTCTCCAGGCTGAATAGTTGCAGTTCCCATATGGCAGATGTCCCAGTACATTAATCATTGTGACTACTCCCTGAACTCTCCCTAGTATGTCCATGTCTCTCTTGCTATCAGGAGTCCAGAGCTGGACTAAATACTCCAAAGTGTGGGCTCAGCAGTGCTGAACAGAGGGACAGGATCACCTCCCTTGACCTGCTGGTTGCAGTCCTAAGAGGGCCCAGGAAACCTTGTCACAAGGGCACATTGCTGGTTCATGTTCTACTGGGTGTCAGGGACCCCAGGCCATTTTCTGCAAAGCTGCCCTCCACCTGGCCAGGCCCCTGTACTGCTGTCTGTGGTTGTACCTCTCCAGATGAACGATTTGGCACTTCTTATTGAACTGAATGCCAGCCCATTTCTCCAGCTTGCCAGGGTCGCTGTGCACACCGGCTCAGCCCTCTGGCTTATTAGTCACCCCTTCCAGTTTTGTGTCATAAGCAAACTCACTGAAGGCAGACTCTGCCAGAACATTCTAATCCAGAATACTAATGAAAACGTTGAACAGGACTGGAACCAGTATTGTCCACTGGGGTACACCACCAGATACTGGCCTCCAGATGACTTCCCCACTGATCACCACCCTGTGAGTCAATTTATTAAGCCAGTTTTCAATTCACCTCACTGTTCATCCAGCCCATGCTTCATCAGCTTGTCTGTAAGAACCCCTGTCTGTAAAGTGGCCCAGCATGAATGGCAACCCACACCACTCCTTTGGCTAGTAAGTAGAAAATCTCCTTGTATAAAATAGAGGTGCCAAATCCCCTTCACCACATGAGGGTCTAGAGCCCAGTATTCCTACTTCCCAGACAAGTAGCTCTAGTTACTATGCTCATAAGCAACAGGTAGGCATTACTATCTTGCAGGTTGTTAGGGTCCATGTTTCACATTAGGTTTTCAGATTTGTCTGGAATTTCACTTCTCCATCAAACCCATGCCTCAGGAGGGCTCCAGGTGGGAGGCAGATCTCCCTAAAACAGACACACCAGTAGCTTTCAGCCCCAACAAAGTATCTCTTCCTCCCACAGGTTCAGGTAATGCCATGAAGCAGGTGTGCACCAGGTCACTGGACAGAGAACTAAGTCAGATAGAGGCAGTAGGGGTTATGCCCTGTGCCATGGCTCTTTCCACAAAAACTTCTTGGATTTGCTAAAAAATAAAATTTACAGCAATCTAAAAGAGAAAAACATGGTAAAAAGAATACTTTGAGCTCAGTTCCTGTCAGAAATCAACTTAAATATTATGTTAAGTTTGTCTTGGGAAGCATTTTATAAACTTTGAGGCTACGACAGTAAAAACAGAAGGAAAAAAATGAAAAGGAGATGAGGGATACAAAGAAAAATTAGGGAGGAGTTTGTCCAGTGACATACTCCTAAAATACAGGAGTAGCAAGATGTGTACCAACAAGAAACTATGCCATACATAAAGAGAATATATTACTACTTATTCATGTCAGGTATATGTTCTTGTTCTCAAAGACATAAAGATGAATTACACTATTGACGGCAATTAAAAAAAAGTAGCTATTCCAAGTATTCTGTACCAGCACAACACCAGAAGCTTTTTTCATTGTCCTTGATGTCCCTGGCCAGATTTAATTCTATCAGGACTTTTAGCTTTCCTAACCTGATTCCTGGCTGCTCTTTGTATTCCTCCCAGGCTACCTGTCCCTGTTTCCACCCCATATAGACCAGCTTTTTGTGTTTGAGCTCACCCAAGCAGCCCTCACAGAGTTTTTCCACCAACTTCCTCTTTGTTGGAATGCATCAATCCTGAGCTCAAGGAAGATGATCCTTGAATATTATCCAGCTCTCTTGGGCCCCTCTTCCCTCCAGGGCTTTATCCCATGGTATTCTACCTAGCAGGTTCCTGAAGAGGCCAAAGTCTGCTCCTCTAAGCCCAGGATAATGAGCCTATTGTCCTTGCTGCCTTAAGGATCTGGATCCAATTCCAACATTTCACAGTTATGGCAGTCAAGACTGCCCCTGAGCTTCACCTTCCCACCAGCCCCTCCTTGTCAGTGACAACACAGTCCATCATAGCACTTCTCCTCATTGACTCCACTGTCACTTGCAGAAGAAAGTTACCAGCAACACATTCCAAAAACCTCTTGGATTGCCTACGCCTAGCTGTGTTGTTCTTCCAACAGATACTGGGAAGGTATTCACACCAAGGTTTGTGAATACAAGGCTGCTCATATCTCTCTGTAGAGACTCATCTGCTCAGCTTTCCTGGTCAGGTGGCTGTAGCAGACCTCCAAGTTCCCTGTCCCTGCCCTCCCTTTAACCCTGACCCATCACCACTGTCAGCTCCTCATCCATGTCCAGGCAGAGCTCTGTGCTCCCCAGCTGGTCACTGACATAGAATGTCACACTGTCTCCTCATCTCCCCTGTCTGTATCCTTCCATTCCAGCACTGCAGCCACAGGAACCATCCTACCACATCTTCACGATGCCAAGAATATCACAGCCCTGCAGGCACATGCATTCTCTAACTCCTCCTTTACTCCCCATAATAAGAGATTACACTTCTGCTGATATCCTACACGTGAGCATTTGCTATTATTGAGGGGATATGATGAGACAGAAGAGGCTGCATTTCAGCCAAAATAATTCAGCTGTTTCCAAAAACAAAGCAAGCAAATTTTTTATCTTATTCCTTTTACTAGCTCCATTAATCCCATACTGGAAGGAATGGAATTTTTAGGAAGGAATGGGAACTCAAGAAGCATTGGCAAATCATGAAAACATTTTTGAATGCTTAAACTGAAATATCATATACCATGACATATCCCACCAGAGTGGAGCACAGCACTGCAAGAATAGGCATGTTCAAGCTGGCTGCAATGTCAAGTTAGAAGTCTTTGAAAAATTCTAGTTTCACATACACACCAAAAAGCTTAAACAGTCGAAGATTCCATCCACACTCAGTGGGTGCTACGCATCCTGTATCCATCCTGTACCTTTTCCCCCTTTTCTAGAGCTTCTCTAGTACTCAGCCACACAATAAGTGTCACTTCCACTTGCCAAAACAACAGAAAACTAAGAAAAGAAAGTGTTTGTACTACATTAGCAAATGTAAGCAACTTGCTACATGACCAGACAGGCATCTGAGTTGGTGAAATAAAGGAAAGAACTGGGGAGGGAGACCTCCATGACTTTTCCCAGATGCGAACTGTTAATTTGGCTCAGTCCTCCCACTTACACTTTCTCCAGTACCCATTAGCAGCTATTTATTTAGCATGGCAGCTGCTAGTTACTCCCTGCCAGAAAACAATGCAGTGACTCAGCAGGTCACAATGCTGCTCAAATCTTACGTGCTTGTCAGGACACTGATACATGATACGTGACAAAATACCTCTTTGCCTGTTCACTGAAGAGGTTGTATATGTAAAAGCGATGCAAAAATGTGCCTGAGTAAAAATCACACCGGATGTGTCTAAGTGTTTCACTTAAACATGCCTATAAAAGCTAAATTCAGATGATTTAACAAATATGAACAAAACTGTCTTCTTCAAGTAATTAAATAATTGATTCATCAAAGCCAGACTTCCCCATACTGTTTTTAAGACCATTTCTTAATTGCCCTTCTTCCCCATTTCAGGACATGAAACTTGTTCCATTCAGATCAATTTCTAAGATTGTTTTTAACTACACTAACTACATGCCGCTGTATACAGTGTACATGTTACACCAAGAATAAAAAACATGCCAGACTGACTGGTCTGTAGTTCCACAGGGCTTCTGTATTCCTATTTTTTAAAATGGGGGTTATAGTTCCCTTTTTTCAGTCATCAGGGACTTCATTTGACAGCCACAATTCTTCAAATGTTATGCATAGTGGCTTAGCAGCTTCTTCTGCCAATTCCCTCAGGATCCCGCAAATTTGTGCACATTCACACTCCTTAGATGGTCTCAGATTTGATCCTCTCCTACAGTGGGTTTTGGGTCTTCATTCTCCCAGTCCCTGCATTTGCCTTTCTCGACTTGATTGACAAGGCTAGAACACTTGCTGTTGAAGACTGAGGCACAGAGGTTGCTGAGAACCTCAGCCTTCTCTTTGCCCAGGCCCTGTCTCCCATTTCCTTTTGAAGAGGGCCCACATTATCCCTAACCTTTCTCTTCCTTGCAAAGTATCTATGGACACAAGGTGCACAGTGCCCAGCACAGGGGGACAATCCCTGCCCTGCTCCTGCTGGCCACACCATTGCTGATCCAGGCCAGGATGCCATTGGCCTTCTTGGCCACCTGGGCACAGCCTGGCTCATGTTCAGCTGCTGTCACCAGCACCCCCAGGTCCTTTGCAGCCCCTCTGTCCCAGCCTGTGGCCCTGCCTGGGGCTGTTGTGACCCAAGGGCAGGACCCAGCACTGGGCCTTGTTGAACCTCACTCCATTGGCCTCAGATGGCCCCCTCTGCACTGCAAGGGTCTACTTTGAGAGATGATTTTCCATCAGATGTTTCAGCAAGTAAGACATTATTAGACAATGGTTGCCTTTGTGTCCCTTTATGTTGATGGAGAAAAGACTGTCTCTGGTGTGTCAATCAACTAGGTGAGCAAAATGGATGGGCAGGGTAGGAGGATCCATACACTGAACTCTAAAGAAACATAGAGCTTTCATTGAAAGAGGGTAGCCAGACCAAAATCTTTTACATTTGTCAGATTTAGGTGGCTCCAATCTGAAGTGGCTGCAATCTGTATCATACAGAATACACAGCAGTCAGAAAATCAGAAGGAAGATTCTCTCTACTACTTCAGAGCATTAGTTCACTTTCTCCTGTCTTGCCTTTCAAACTAAGACTGGAGCTAGATGTAAAACACACATCTACTTAAATAATGTTAACAAAACAAGTTTTGGAAGAAAGCAAATATGTTTCTGGAGTGTTATGGAACCAGCTACAGCTGCAAAATGCAGACTATAGTTATAATCCCTGTGCTACTCAGCAATGCAAGTAGAAGACAGAACACAGTGCAGGTAATACCATGCTCCACAGACATGAGAAGCCAAGAGGACAAAATACACACAAAACTTCACGTCCATACTTTCCTCAAACTCAAAAAAAATTACCATGACCCTGAAACTTACCTGAACATGTAATATATTAAATATCTGAAAAAGACATTTAATCATGTATTTCAGAAAAGATTATGAACTCAGACTCATTGCAGCTGCATAACCCTGCTACTTCAGATCAACTCATAAATGTTATATATCCTATTTTTCTTTACTATCTATGCTGTAAACTTTAGTAACAACACTTTTGTATCTTAGTCAAAACTGCAAGGCAAAACATGGCATGGAAGTCAGAATTTATGCTCCAAATGCTACTAAACACGTTTATGTTTTGACATATCTTAGTATGGCATTTTTAAATTGAAAATGCCCCCTACAAGCACCAAATCATGCAAAAATTCCCCAGGTTTAAATGATTATTATAGAAAAATCAAGATCTTTAATCTTCAATACTGCAACCTCTATGATATAAGCTCAAAGCTTCTTTGTCCCTTTTTATCCCTTTTGAGACCTGTTTAGTTATGGATTAGCCTCTGATAGAAAAATCTGAACTAACTACTCCATTCTTTCAACACAGTGTCCTTCAAGCATGAAAACACTCTCTTGCCCAATCAGTTTCTTAATTCATAGACAGAGTCTAGAAGTTGGATTTCAACTATTTTTAGACAATCATAGAATCATGTTGGTTCAAGAAGACCATCAAGTGCAACCATTAACCAGCACTGCCAAGTCCACTGTAACCCATGTTCCCAAGGGCCACATCTACATGCCTTTTAAATAGCCCCAGGGACAATGACTCTACCACTTTCCCAGCCAGCCTGTTCCAGTGCTTGACAACTTTTTTGACAAGAAAATTTTCCTAGCATCCCATCCAAACCTTTTCTGGTGCAATTTGCAGCAATTTCCTTGTCCATTGCTTTTAACCTGGGAGAAGAGTCTGATCCTCATCTCACCATCTCCTTTCAGGCAGTTGTGGAGAGTGATGAGGTCTCCTCTGAGCCTCCTTTTCTCCACAACAAACACCCCCAGGTCCCTCAGCTGCTCCTCACAGGACTTGTGCTCCAGACCCTCCATTCCCAAAAGACAAGTCATGCATTTCATTACAGGTGAAAAGGCAAGTGACACTTCCCCAATATAAGTATGGGTGAATGAACATGATACTTATGATGGATATGTACACAAACATATTACAAAAATAATTTTCCTCAGAAGGCAGAAATTGCAAACATTGAAGAAACCTGGGGCCAGTGCATTTAAAGCTGATGCATCACTTCGAGAAAATCTGAGTGAATACAAATTAAGCAGAGGACAATTAAGTAAGAGCTTTTCCTTACTTTGATGATTGCATACATTGCAAACATTTTGAGAACTGACTCTTAACCATTACAAACACAAGGAAAACCACTGCCAAGCATCTGAATTGCATTCTTTACAAAATGAGACTGCAATGAGCTAAACAGAAAGTTTCAATTCTTACTATCTCATGGACTTGAAAGAAAAGAAACCAAAAGATCATTTTGGCCCGAAGAGACACTGAAGCATGTCCTGCCCCAAGTCTGGGATAAACACTTTGAGAGACGCGAATGCCGAGCAAGCTACTGCTAGAGATCCGGGCAAGAGTTCCACACTCTCCCACACTTCATATAAATGAGAATGAGCAGAGAGACCTCTGCTGAAATCATCTTTTTCACTTACCTCAGCTGCAGAACGGGCGTTTGGCTTAACAGGGACCTCTCCCTCCCCGCGACCGCGAAGGGGCGGACGAAATAAGAAGTGGCTGAGCATAAGTAA
>VWYP01022980.1:0-28581 GCA_013400435.1 Pycnonotus jocosus | reverse complement strand
AAAGGGAAGAAAGGTAAAGCAGGGATTACGTCATCTGTTTTTAGAGTGGAAATCCTTTTTCCTTGAGGATTGAAGGGAGATTGTTTTTCCCGCAGCCTCCTGCAGGTGGAGAGCTAGAGGATAATTTAAGGTCTGATGGAGAGCGCATCATGCAGTTGGACACAGAAGACAACGCAGTTCCTAATCGCAGACAGGAATTTCTTGTAGTCAAAATTGTCGATCTTGATTCCAGTCGTCGCCCCATCCTAAAAAAAAGATTTTTTTTCCCCTGATTGATTACAGCCGTTTCGGTTTACAGAGGAATGCAGTTTGTATAAAAAACAATGCTTCCATTGGACAAAGCCGAAGCTTCTACCAGCTTCTCAGAGAAGTTCCCCTGTAGCCCCCCTCCCCTGTTACAAAACCTTGCCGCATAAACCCAATACAATTGCCTTAAGAAATAGTCCTGGGAGGTGATTGTTTCTGTCTTTATAGACACACGAAACATTCCAGTGGTAGAGCTGGGTAGGCAGTGGCTCAACAAAGTTGTAGTAATCAATTTTCTGATAAAGAAAATAAAATATACTGCCAGTAAGGAGATAAAGGGAGCATGCTGAAGAAGACATGTTCCAAAATGTTGCTTGTGAAATATGCAACGTTTCGGTAGTCTTAGAAACGAAGAATGCTCTTGAGTGTGAAAAAAAACCCAAACCCTTTTTGTAATATCATCCTGAGTAATTCAGTGCTTTGTGAGAATCTTGTTGCTAATAGTGAAACCGATTAGGATATTGTCAGATGCTCTTTGATACTGTGTGAGAAAGCTAATGCAATCATGGAAATTATTAGCATGGGGAAAGAGATGATGACAGCATAAATGAATAAAGGGACTGATACTGGAATAAGAAAAAATACTGATAATACTGAAAATACTTTGCTAATGACTTGTGTGTTGAGAATTCCTGGCTTTAACAAAAGAGATAAAATTTCACAGATGTCCTAGGTAGACATGATTTCTTTATCCTGAATACTAATCCATTTTACTGACGCCTTTTTGGTTTGCTTATCTCCCCCAAATCACTTAGATTCATTGACAGAATCCCTGTATGCTGAGAGGAAAAAAATTTCATCTGACTTTTAAAACTATAATTATTTCAATAACATAGTAAAGATAGTAATTTGAGATTTTTCCTCAAAAATCTCAATTTTTTTCCTCAGTTTAAAAGTTGTATAGATCATGGGACACAGCTAGTCAGGATGTTTTTGTAGGTATGGACTTTTGCATTCTCTTCTCTTCCAGCTGTGAAAATATAGTTGCAGAACTAAATCCAGTTTCTGTTGGTAACCCTTTTTTCCCAAAGTTCCTAAGAAATTATTACCTGTCTCTACTGATGAAGGGATGACTTCAAATGCAGAAAAAATTGGTGAATATAGTCACCATGCAGGACATAGATGTTGAATTTAAAGATGATTATAGTGACAGTTTTCCTCACCCAAGTGATGCTAGTAGGATGAGTGTTGATGAGATCCTGTCGCTAGTTCTACTAGATTTTCTTCCTTTAGAAGATGTTAAAGCCTATGCAGTAGAGGAGATACAATAGTAGGAAGCACATTTTGAAGCAAAAACTCCAGGCAGAAGTAGCAGGGGAAAAAAGTCTTTGTCCTTCAAAGTGTTGCTCTTCATATTTTTTTTTCATGAATCTTTGCACTGGTGTTCAGAGGCAGCAGGAGGAGTAGCCCAGGAAAACACTTAACTGGCAATGATGAAATTGAACTTATTAGATCAAGTGTTTTCTTGAAAACAGAGTTGGAAGCGCAAGATTTATCTGCTTTTGTATTATTTGGCCAATGAGTAGAAAAAGGCTTTAGTTTGATCTATAGGATATTTTAATTTCAAAGCATGATACTGATCAACAACTTTCTGACCAGGTCAGTGTCAGGTCTTTCACAGCAGAAAACTGTTTAAGTCTGTCAGAAAGTACTAATGTTAAGCATGGTCTCTGAAATGTTTATTCATCCTTTGCCATAGCCCAGAGAATGGCTTGGACTAGATCCCCTTCCACAGTTATCTTCTGAGAAAAGTGTACTTTTTGGACAGTTCTCTTATATTAATGGCCCAATAATGTACCAAATATTGACACTGAGTGTCATAAATTGTCCCTGTCTGAAGGCAGGTACAATTTGCTGATATGTAATATAGCTAATATACCTACTGTTTTCTATTTTAAGATTTGAAAAACTTAAGATGCTCTTTTTGTGCCTCTGCTAAGTAGCTTCCCAGACCTCTGTGCCTCCAGGGAAAGTCCAGGGGAGAGGATTGGTAACTATATGAGAGGAAGACTGAGTTAAGGGTTCATATAAACAAGCTGAGACTGCTAGATGTGCATTCAATATTGCTATTTCTTATCTTTCTTTTAAGATTATGATGATTATGAGAGGTCTTCAGTAACTGGAGAAAGCTAATGAATATGCCCACTTTCAAGAGGGAAAGAAAGGATATCCAGAGAACTGCCCACAGCACAGTCTCATCTCAGTTCCTGGGAAAATTATGAAATAAGTCTACTTGGAAGCTATTATTAGGCATAGCAAGGTAAATAATGTGATTCATAACAGCCATCATGGCCTTACTGAGGACAAACCGTGTCTGACTAACCTGATTACATTCTGTAATGAGGCACCTGTCTCTGTAGATGAGGGTACAACAGGTAAACAATTTTGTTTACCTTGACTTAAACAAATACTTTTGTATGGCTTCTTGAAGCATTAGGGACTAGTGGCTACAACACAGGTGGGAAAGCAGCTCCACTGTATGTGTCAAAGGACAGAGGTGTACAGCATGATGTCTAAGGAGTGGCTGCACTTTACAGGCTGATACTGGTGCAAATATTGCTTAACGTTTTCATTATTGACTTGGATGATGGCAGGGAAAGTGCCCTTTTGTTTGTGAATGACAGCGAAATGGGTGGCAAAGCAAGTCAGCCTATACCCTGGGCTATACACACAGATAGCATTCAAAAGGACCTCAGCTACCCTGACTGTAAGGTACTTGGTGAAATTTGGTAAGAACAGGCAGGCCTGGGCTGGCATAACCCCATGGAGCAGCATAGGGTGGTGAGTGACTTGCCACAAAACAGCTCTTTCTTAAAAGATCAGAGGCTGAGTGAGAATTTAAACATGAGTCAGCATTGTGGCATGAAGGCTGTCTGCCTGCATGGTGGTCACAGTATGTGTAGCCTGCATAGCAAGGGAAGTGATTCTTCCCCCTCATTCAGTACTTGAGATTGCATCAGGTGAGTACAGCTCAGAGATACATCCATCCTTCCTCCATACCTGTCAGGAGATTGCTAAACTGGAACATGTTCAGCAGATGGCTAGCAGGACAGCTAAGGGGATAGAGCACCATGGAGATTTTCGGCTGTTGAAAACACGGAGGTTTCATTTCATAAAGGGATAAATATATACAATTATTTAATACAGAATGGATCATTAAAGATGGTGTGCTTTTAACACCTATGACTGTGTGGGTAGAGAAGTTCTGGAGTGAAAACAAAATCTAATACCTAGGAAGTAGTTTGGGAAAAGTACTGTTCTTTCCAAACATACAAAGGTTAAAAAACCCCCCAAAACCAGATAGTAGTATTGACCCTTAGTATTCCAATTTGCATTACGAGAAGGATTAAAAATAAACAGATTAAAGGAATTTTATGATTGGCTTATTCACTATTCTCCTTTTACACTTATTCTAGTCTGCTTTGGTTTCCATAGCTACTAGTTTAATCATGATGCACAGAGCTATTTCTAATTACAGTATATGCCAGCATAAAATTAATTCTTTGAGCATCTCAAGCAAAAAAAACCAGCTTGCAGCTTGTTCTTTGACATTTTATTATCACAAATCCTGAAGTAGCACACTAGCACATCATATTTAGTCTGTTCAATTTTTTTAAAAAAAGTCTTTAAATATATACCTGCTTTGGTCTGTGTCAAGGGAGACAGGTTGCAGAAGGACTATATTATACCCAAGTCTGATGCATTAATTTGAAATTATATAGCACTTGTAAATGATCAGTGGCTATTATAGAAAAAAATTTTCATACTGAACATACAACATCATATAGTTCTGTTCTGTGTCTTTTTATCAATGTGACATTTCTGTGACATCTTTGTATTCTTCTTAGGAAAATACATGATTTTCCTTCCAAAATAAAGAGAATGAATTAGATGTATTCTTCTGTCTTGAATAACTTGCAGGACTCAGGTTCTACAACTGAGTACAAGTGAACCAGACATACAGTTCAGTGACAAGTTATTCAAGTGCAGTGATTGCAGACTAGGTCACAAATTAATCATCTTTTGAACTCTGTAAAGTCTTTCTATGAGTAAAGAATGTGAATTGGGATCTGAATACATTTCTAAGTAAGATCTAGAATTTTAAACTTCTAAAATTATATACTGGCTTTGCTTGATTTATGATTTTTAACAATGTTTAATTAGTTGGAAAAGCTTATATGCATATTTCCCTTCAACAGAATGTGGCTCATGGAATACAATAACCAGTGTCTCTCCCATTTGCTTCTTCCCCAGACATCCTTGCTATATGGTACAATGAACTCAGTCTTTTTTAAATAATGTACATTATATACTTGTATTTCTTAAAAAACTTTGCCAACCTTTATTGATTCAGTCACTTCTAGATGAATTTTCACATGTACATCAAAAGATGCTGCACTCATTGTAAGATAATCATTAGTGTCTCATCACTTGAAAAATTATCTATAGACAGAGGGCTTTAATTAGGTTTTTTTATGTTAAATTCATCTTGCTTCATCTTTAGCCTTCATCTCCAAACTCTCTTAGTTTTCTTATGTAGAATTTTACATGCATGAGATGGCTGGTCTACTAGACTTTAAAGGTATCTTTTAACATTTTATATCTATGCTTTTTTCAGGTACCTTATTTCTGGACTTGCATTGCAACAAATTAGAATACATTTTTACTGAAAAATGTATGACTATTTCACTTTCTCATCTGTTTTTTGGGGTTGCTTTTGAGGGTAAATGTTAGTGTAATTAAAATACTGTTCTGTGAGCACTGTGTAAAAATTGTCTTTTCCACCAGTATTGGTAGAGTTTTAAATTTTAAATTGGCCTGGCAAAAAAAGAAACAAAGTTAAAAGAAACCAAACCAACCAACCCCAATAAATTATAAAAGTAGACTTGCTAAGTTTGATGCAGAATGCTTGGAATGTTTCTTTTTATGTTTTCTTAGCTGTTGGTCATTCTCATCCTCGTGTGATTAAAAAGTTCTGTTTGTAGTAAATACGAAAGAATAATTAATAGAAGCTGGCCTATAGCATGGCACACTCAAATAAAATCCAATCTAAAACCTCTCACAATTCATCATATTCCTATATTCCCATGAACGCTGTTTTGAAGTTGTTAGGCCTATATTTGTTCAAGAAACTATTGGACTGTACGGATAATACAAAATAGTTTGTTTCTTTCATTGGAATTAATTGTGAAATTCCTTGTAGAATTTCCAAAAAGATTGTGGATGCTTGCTTCAAAATGTACTGACATATTCGAATATATTGGTGTGTTATTTGAGCAGAGTGGTTGGCCATCATTTGTTATTGGCAGATGGAACTGATATCTCTTTGTTACAGATTGTAATCTGTATAATAATATATAATATAATACAATATAATATAAATAATCATACCTTGTTCTGTCCTGATTCTTCAAGCCTAATAGATACAGCACAGAGTAGTGCTTACATTAATTTGTTTAAATGACTTGAAAATTTACTTTTTTATTTCCCTTTTAAAATTATCTTGTAGCTATCCTAGTGTGTTTAAATAACCAAATAATTTCTAAATATTTCTCTGGTAAACTGATGAGGGAGAAAAATAATATAGAAGATACACAAGAACAATGGCTCATATGATCATCTACTTTCATTTTTCCTCATATTTAGTGATAGAGGAAGTTAGATAGATCCCACAAAATTAAAGAAATTGTGTTAGCCAGTTTTGAGTTAAAATAATGTGACTTGTTTTGATGGTAGCTGAATCCAATGAACCTTGCTAGATGCAAGGTGGCAGCTTCTGTCTGCAGCTAGTCTCTAGGCAGCCTACTTCCCAGTGGGCACACACATATAAAGACACAACCACACATATTGCAGGGACAGCTAGCCATTGCAGACACCTGCAAAAACACACAAAAAGCATTCATAAACATGAATAAGATAAGCCAGACAAACCTAATGACCAGCAGTTTGTCTACATGTGTCAGGTCTCTTTTATTCTCTGACTTCTCTCAATTTTGCTGGTCTTATTTTTTGTTGATTCATCTTGATCCCTGCTCATCTCCATCCTTGTCTTCCCCAAATTAACAATTTTTATGTAATTATTTCTACCCAATGGGTCTCCATTGTACCTGGGTACCACTGGCTTTACACTCTCTGTTTGGTAAAATGAGACCATTTTGTTCATCTAACTGGGCAAGAGATTTGTATTATTTTGTCCAAAATGGTTGTTATTGTTGATAGTTGGAGGAAATAGGCAGTTGCCTTAACAATGGAAACAAACTTTATTAACAACAGGATTGTTCATGTTATAGTTCATGTTTTGTCAGCCCTTTAAGTGAAGCATTGGTTAAAAATTTCATTCTAAAAGGCTTTAAAATATTCTGTGTGACTCATTTAGGGTTTGGGGCTTTGTTCTCAATGCAAACTGCAGTAGTGTGCTTTTTTTAATATCTAATGGCTATGAAATACAGTGTATTCTTTATATGCAAAAAAATTTACTGTTTAAAAAGCATGAAATGCAGATGTTTAAAAGTATGCAAAGTGCTTATTTTGACTAAATGAGTGTTCCAATGGATGATGATGCAGACATTTAAATTTCATAAATGGTTGCTCTTCAGAATTACTGTTAATGGAACTGAAAAAATAATCTGTATCTCACTATTTTAGCCTTGAGCAGTACACAAGGTCTAGTATGAGATGCAGTTAGGAAAAGGGTTCTATGAGGAGTTGTATATATGTTAATAGTAACACATTTAAATTTAAAATCTTTGTAGGAATAATCTACCCATTCAGTTTAGTAGTGGTTATATAGGGATTAAAATTTTGAAGTAGGAATTAGAAGGGCCTAATAAATAGCTAAGATGCTTTTAGATAGCAGAGAACTTTCTAGGACATGAGGAGAAATAATAATTCAAATGAGAAGAGTTTGAGGTTTACTATGTGCATACTGTCCCCCCTCTCCCTCAAGGTATTTAAGTCACAGGGATGACACCAGGAGAGAACTTATAGACCACTGGAGTATAAAATTTGAGCTCAACAAAAATGGAACTTGCAGTTGGCAATGGCACACTTGAGAGTCTCTAGATTGTCAGAGTTTCTGCTCTCTGACGTCCCCTTAAAAGGGATTTTTACCCGTCAAAAGTCCCGTACCACAGTTCAGAAAGAAGATCAGACTTGCAGCTTCAGTCTTTAAGGTGCTTATTCAGTTGTTATCTTCAAAGACAGAGAGCCGCACATACCCCAACTTAACTCCCTGAAAACTCAGCTTGCAAGACCCTGAAACAGCCCCTGCAGTGATGTTTTAAAGGTTTCTTATCCAATTGACCATTACAATGTACTATATTTATAATTTTGTACCAATAATCACTAGCTATCCTAGTCACGTAACTTCTACATCTACCAATGCCTGTGTGCCACCATCACAGCAGAAATGGAGGGAAAGAAGAAGAAAGAAGGAGCATGAGACAACACCCATAGTCCTCCATCTTGCTCCCATTCACCTCCATACTAAAAACCTAAAACTTTAACTTTTCAGTCTGTGACAAACCTAACTATTATTGATTTTATAATTTTGATGTTTGCAATTGATCCATGAGTGCAGGAAGCCCTTCCCATGAACACAAGTCAAAGACTGTGTCTTCCTGAGGTTCAGTCCAGGGTCTTTGACCTCCCAGGGCAATTTGAGGGACAGTCCAGGTATCTTGGACTCCAACAGAGAAGCAGTTGACATTTACCCTTCTTCTGATATCTACTTTACTGAAGGTATGCCAGAAAAGAGATTGATTTTTATATATTCTGCATTTCTTAGACTTCCTCTTGGTTAGTCCTAGACATCTTTCTTATTGATGAGCATGATATTATTTATTTCTATTAAAATATCAAGTTTTTTTCCTGGAGTCCTCTCATAGGATCCTAATTTTCAGACTTGTGACCAAGCAGATAAAATTCAGGTAACTTGTAGATGCCTAAATATTTTCTTATATCTAATTCTTATCAAAGTATTAAAAAGATCTGAAAACACATAGGAAAATTTAATTACACACTGATGTCAAATAAGCAAGAAGCAGGAGGCATAGGAGTTACTTGTGTAAATAGTTTTTTCTTATTCTAGTGCTGTTCTCTGGGAAAGTATTCAAGCCTGAAAGAAAGAACCATTTAATAAGAATCCTTGCTATTGCCAGTGAGCGCACATACTTCCATGAGCAAACTGACTAACTAGGCCAATTTTTTCCTTTTCTTGTTATTTTTTATACATTGCTTTCATCAGATCTTTTTAGATATCATGATATGATATGATATTACAATATCATGTTGATCAAGCATCACCTATTACTCTATTAGATGCATCAGATCTAGATGGATGCATTGAGCCTCACCCAGCTGTTAGTGATTTTAATTACTGTTGTGTCCCTTACTTGGATTGACAAATGTGCATCTTGCTTCTGAGTCATTTCTGCACAGAGCATACAGGGACCATCATGCTGAACACATCCCCAGTCATGTGACTGAGAAGTCTGATGCATGATTTATCTTGAATCATACCCTGTATTTTTCTGGAACAAACAAGATATATTTGCAACAGCCAGGAGCATAGCAAACCTCACTGGTTTTCTAAACAGACATACCAGTAAGCTCTTTAAAAGAGTATAAAAGTTAAAGCTTATCCTAGCTTGTGCCAAGAGATTTAGACTGCATTCCCAGTCCTCTTTTCTATCTTTTTTTTTGCTTCATACACAGGGACGACTTAGCCTCCTTGCTTGTTTCACACACATTTTCTTTGCTGGATATGTCTGTGATTTTGACTACATAACCCAGATATTGCTTATGTATTAGGTAGTCTGTGAGTTTGAACCACAAAAGATGAGAAATAATTACAGTCTTATGGTACAAAGCCTGCTTTGAGTTACTGATACGTTTTTTGTTTCCCAGACCTCTGGAGAAAACAGGTCCTCATATTCACTGTTTCTGTAGGCAAGTTCTGGATTGTTCCCTGGTTTAACCTGGGGTGCTATCCAGAGGGTCTAATTCTGACATGTCTTAGGAAAGGAGTTTGGGTGTTTAAATGGGAGACTATTCTGTAGCTATTACAATGAATGTGTAGTACTTAAAACAAAGTCTGTAGCAACCGCTCTCAGGTGACTTTAGAAATCTTTTTGTATGGATGCTTTCTGTTTGTTTTTTTTTTTTTTTTCATTTTCTTTAAAGGCTGATAAAATTTGTAGAATCTTAAATGCTTTGTTATTTAAATAGAGGTTTTTGAAAATTAATATTCCTGTCATTAGAACAGTACTGCAAAGAGAAAGCAGTCACACTGCCAAGTGACAGTGAATGCAACAGTTGCTTTTGGAACTGAATAGAGTTCTTTTGATGTGATTTATATTGTGAAACATCTAAAAATATTATGCACTTTTCCACACTATGTAAGTAGTAGTAATAGTATGTCAAAATATACAGCTTTAACATAAGTAGTGTGTTTACTTGCAGATTTTACTTTGTATGCCCCAGAATGTAAAGATTTTTACATAGGGGATGACTTTTTCCCTTAGTGAAATTCAGGAAGTGTTGAGTTGGAATTGTATTTATAATAGAAAATTTATTTCAGAAACTACTTGGCTTACAAGAATAAGCATGTTAATTTTAACTAGTCACAGTCAGCTGAGTTTATTCCAAAAGTAAAATAGAAATTTTTGTTTATTACTGTACTATTTGCTGCCTTCCAGGCAAACTAAAATAATTTTGTTCCTTCTTATTTTGAAATTACTATTACTATTGCATTCTGAATCTTAAGGAAATCTACAAAGATTTACTCTAAGATTCATTCATCCATTATTTGAAAATACTGATATATATTTTTTTGCCATTTTGAGGAAGGATGATGAAATGGCTTTAGCATGTGGTGATTCATACTCTGGTATTTGTATATATATATGTATGCTATGGCTTTGTCTGTATTGGATTGTATTTGATTGGAAATATGCAGCAGCTTGTTTTCCTATTAAATATATAGCTGGAAAAATTCTTTGGAGAAGGTAGGCGGAATATAACAAATGTTTATTTTTCTTTTTTGTGTATGTACTAATTGCAAGATTGTTATGGTTGGTATTTATATCTGATCCACACTGGCAAAAATATTTTGTTTAAATGTTAAATTTGTTATAGTATTTCTTTCCATCTCTGCATTGTCCATAGAATTGTTAGCAGCTGAATATTGCACGTTCAGATATTTTTATTTCACTTTCCAATGGATACCTGAATTTAAAAAGTATTCTCACAGCAGTCATATATTCAACATCAGTCCTGTTTAATACTTTTATCAGAGATCTGGACAAGGGGATTAAGTACACCCTCAGTAAGTTTGCAGGTTGGATCCGTGGGTTGTACAAGGTTCAACAAGGGCAGGTGCTGGTTCCTGCACTTGGGTTATAGCAACCCCCTGTAGCTCTACAGGCTTGGGAAGGAGTGGCTGGAAAGCTGGCTTGCAGAAAAGGACCTGGAACTGTTGGTCAATGAGAGCAGAATTTATTTGTTAGGCATGTGGACATGTGGAATTTCATTTGGCCTCCTATAGAGCAGTAACACATCAGGATCTTTCTTGTATCTTTATAAGGTAGTCTAAGTTTCAGTTATTGGTGTGTTCTGGTAAGTTGTTTTTGCCCATGATGATTTTTTTCAGGTATAGCAGCTACTTACCACCTACTAAGAAATTCAATTCTTACTTACTAATCTTAGTACTGTATTTATACTTTGAATTTTCTCATGGATCATCTGAGAACTGGAAGACTTTGTCAGGAGTCCAACTGCACCCATGAGTGTCAAATGCCCACATTTCAAAATTTTGTGGCCTGAGAGTCTGCTGTCTGAAGCTGCAACTTTCAGGCTGTGCTGTGTTCACTTGTCATTACTGGCTCTACATGATAAAGACAGCTTAAAATAGGCACTATTTTAATTTAATCCTATGATATCTTGATGCAAGAGTCTTACAGAGAAGGTACTATGTGCTGCCAGGCAGTCAGTAGTGGTGTGCAGGCAAAGTACCACATATTGCTGAGAATTCTCACTACAGACATTCTGATGAGTTTTGACAATACTCACATATCAATCTCATTAATTTTCTCATAATTCCAAGTACAAAGAGCTACCAGAGAAAAAGAGTGAAATTGTGTTCTACTTTAGATATCTTTTATGTAAAAATATTGATTAAAAATCATAAGCAAAACCCAGACCATCATCTAAGAGAAGCTCCTTTCTAACATATGGCATGCTAACCTTTTGTCTTCATTGCTTGACTAGACTTCTAGCATCTGTATCTCTGGCCCAAAGGCCTTATCCTTTCCAGGAATGCTCGTTGGCCCCTACCTGGTTTTATGTAGCTGGATTAAGATGGAACAGATGGCTAGTTGCAAAAGAGAATATAAAACTGCATAGAAATATTCTAAATGCTCTACTGCTTCTTGTTTTGTTTAACACAAGGTCATTTTGTTTTTTTTTTTTCCTATCCAAATCCTTCCTGAAGACTAAAATGTGCTGTGGGTTGTAAAACTCTTAATTCCCCACCCTTAATGGCCTGATGAAAGATTGAATAATCCTCATGCAAGTTAGAACATTAACATGAAGTCCACAGAGGCGGAAGGAAACTAGGAAAGCCTAAAAAAGATACACCAACAGCTTCTGATTAAACAACATGTTATTTTAATTCTGTCTTGATTTAGCGGATGAGTTAAAATCGGTGGATTTTGAATAAAATCTCTTCTACACAGTAGATGCAGCATGTGTCTGATGCAAGTTGATATTCGGAATAGAGGTTTATCATCCTGGGAAGCTGTTTACTAGTTTGAGGTGACCCAGCTTTTTTGATCCTTAAGGGATAGAGTTCTTACTCTATGCTGAGCTTGAAGATCTTTATGCTTAATTGATTAGTTATATTTTTAAAGTAGTAGTGCATGAATTTCTTGGCTGGAAAAATATTTCTGCCTGTGGTCCACAGTGTTTTCCAGTTTAATCATAGAGGATGCAGAACTTTGTAATCTGATAGTGTTTTAATTTTTTTCACTTTTCCTCTGATTATCATCCTCTGTTTTAACCCTGGGTATCCTGATCTCTTTGTTTTAAAATAATATTCAGATGAATTATTTGCATGCTCGATTATCAATTGAAAAGAGGGGTCAGTGGAAGACTGATGAGCCTGCTGCTGCACTGAATAGAGTAAAAGATGTTTACTACATAATAGTACTTACTCCTGTTTATCTGGTAGTGTGCTTGGCATCTCATCTTCTAAGACCTGTGCATCTCCTTATATATTCACCTGAGAAAAATTTGCAGTCTGTGGTGTTCCACATTCTTGGTATTTTGCTTTGAAGACTGTAGTACTTTCATCAGCAGGTTTTGTTAGACAGGCTTCTACTCTTCCATGGGAAATATAGCAAAATAACGAATTTTTGTTGTGGCTGATTTCACTTGGTTTGGGGTGTTAGCTAGGCCTCAAATTTGAATTCTAAATTGAAGACAGTAAATATTAATATCTTACTCTGTAGTTCAGGGAATAAAGTAAAATGGTTGGGGCTTATCTGACTTGCTCCAAAGCAATCATGACTAGCCTTACTGAAATCAATGTGGTTAGAGTAGTATAAAATCAGTGCTGAGTGTATGTCAAATTAAGTTAACAGTATTTAGAAGTAAGCACAATCGATGTAATTTCTATTGCCTAGTATTTTATCTTTTCCTGTCATATGGAGCATCACTGCAGTCTCCACAATGACTACCATAGAACCTCTGTGCCTGGCTAAATTCTAACTAAATCATTTTGAGAAGGGGTTGACAGAAGACCTTGTTCATAAGTCCTATACTGTTACAGTGTGTAATCAAGATTTGTAAATGGTTCATCCCATTCCCCTGAACCCCCCTATCCCAACCCCTTGGTGGTATCACATCTACTAAAACCAAAGCTATAAATAACCCACCTTCTCTCTGTCTTCCTGCTGGCATATTTCTGACTTAGCCTTTCTTTTTCTTAACTGGCATAATTTCTTGTATGGTATGTGAACAATGAAGACAAGGCTTTTTTAAAAACAATTTTTGATAGCTAACGTTTTAACTGTTTCAGACTTCCATGACAGTGAAAATTGGATAAAATTTCTCTCAAACAGCAAGTAAGTGGTGGTGCTGCTTCAAAACAAATAGTTTTGCTTAGAAATAAGAACTGTCATCTAAGTGCTATGTTTCCAGAAATACCACCTCAAAGTGGACTAAAACTCTCTTGCAACAATTTCAAGATCAAGTTTTAATACTTTATTTTCTTGTGATCTTAGAAATACAAAACCAAGTTTGCAGAAAGCTCATTGAGGCCTGGATTAGTAGATTAAATGCCAGCCTTTCAGGGAGTCTCAAGGAACAAATAAAAGGATGCCGTTTGCACTTGTGAGGCTGAGTTTACAGGTTCATTGATCTAACACTTCTCTAGAATATAACTGTCCTCTTTAGCAGAGAAAAAAGAAGGCACTTTTTCATAGCCTATGACCAATTTCCTAATTGTGAAATATTCTACTTGAAGATCTGCTAGATGTTCTGGAGAAGGCATTTTAAAGACATTAAATGAAAAAAGAACTAATTATTACTTGGGATTTAGTTTTTGGAAATCTGTCAAGAGCTCTATGGCTTTCAGAGAGAACAATAAAGGTCAACTCATCCTGACTCAATTTCTGTAATAGCTGGTATTGTGGTACATGTGTACTATTTGGAAAGAATTCAAAATTATCTCAAGGAACATGAAATTGTTACAGTATCTCTTGTAACCTCTAGGCTTAGTATGTGTGCTCTCTCTTTTTACTTCCATAAATCGTTCATTTCTCCATATATTATATCTAAATGCTTCATAATAGCAGTATCTTAAAGCATTGAGGAAGTATAATGAAGGAAGGGAGATTAATTACTTCAGTTTGATGAGAAGATTATTCTTAAAAACAAGAAAAGAAAAGAAATTTCTGAATTGTCAAACATCACTTTTTCTGTCACAATATTTTCATGACATAAATATATTTTAGATGTCCCATGAAAAGATAATGATGCTAAGGACCTTGGGAAATCTAATCCAGTCTTTCATTTTTTTAATATTGTGACTAAGTAGCTCTTTTTATTTCCAAATAAATTTGATGACTGTTTTAAATAGTAAAGTAGCTTTGGGTGAGGCAGAGCCAGAGATGGTTGTGAATATCAGTAAAAACCCTGGGATGTTAGAAGACATTGTAATTCCCCCAAATGGAAGAACAAGAGGATTTTGTTGCAGTTGCTAAATGGAAGCTTGTGCCCAAAAATGTGTTAAATTGCAATATATACTTTGGAGATAGGAGTGCTTGTTGGTATATAATTCTTTCAGGCATATCTGTATATTCAGTTGCTATAGGAACAGGACTTTAGATAGAGTTAAGTAGAGAATAAACTGAGAACTTAATGTACAGCTCTTTCTGATGAAAGAGATGTCCTTTAATCCCCACATCTTGATGCCATCTGGACTATAGTTCAATATTTTACTATGCCATCTAAGTTTCTTCTAAAACATACTTTTGATCATTTCTTTTGAAATGAAAAAGAAATGAATGAAAATTGAAAAAAAAGAGATAATTTCTTTTGAAATGAAATAAAAATATACTTTTGATTTTTTTTCAGCAATAAATGCTGAATACAATAAACTATTTGAGTGGAGGAACTGTTATTCTTTAGGAGATGGGTAATTCAAAACTATAAGTAGAAGGCTTAATAACAGATCTCAATTTCCTTTTACATATATTGCATATATGCCTGTAAAATTCCTGTGCATACATGGAACTTGCATAAAACTCCAAATAAAAAATCTGGAAATAACCATACCAAATTCTCTTTAGTCTTCTCGTGGAAACTGGTGCATGATCACTGTCTGTTTTCAAAGTTAATGAACCTTTCCTTTGGTTATAGTGACTGAGTAATAAATGGCAGCAATGACTCTAGTTCTTTGTGTTCAAATATAAGGGCTGAGAATGTGGGACTAGTCATGAAGAGGAAGATTTCAGATGACATATTTAGATGTTTAAAATAGTGGAGAAAACAGTCAAAATAGAGCTCTGCATCAGTAAAATTCTATGGTGAGGATAATGATAGATTTAATGAACTGAGAATTTGACAGGCTTTAGAAAAGCACAGTGAAAACTGAGAATTGAAATGCACCAAAATATTTCTTTTGTTACAAAGAAACATTCTCTGGATAATACAGACTGCTACAAAAGCTTTAGATTCTTCTAAACACCGTTTCCCCTGTTCTCAGTCTTATGGATGTCCAACTGTGACCTGAAACTCAGTAACTTCAAGAAAGAGTCCATGTTCTCTGCTGGATCCCCATTACCTCATTGCAGTCTCTTTTCATTTTTGTCTTTTTCCCTTTTTTTTTTTTTTTTTTTAAATCATAGACAAGCAATGTTACATATCAGACAGTCTGCAATCTGTGTCTTGCCTTTTGACTGATATTTAGGCCTTTAGATTTTTAGTATGTGTATGTATTGCAGATTCATTCTGCACAAAATCTGCAGAGACTCAGTCTTTCCTCTTCTTCCATACAACTCAAACTTCCAACCTGAATCTCATTATTTTGAGATGTAACAGAGAGAGAAACCTTTTCAGTTAAAGAAAGCTTATGTAAACTATCTATATTTTTGCATTTTGATATTATATGATTTTTTTTAGTTTTGTTTCTTTGATTTTTGAAATGTCTCTTGTGGCCTCAGATCCCCTTCTTACTGACATGATATAAATGATGACATGATGAAGTGGAGCCAAGAAATTGAACTGGATTAGTTCTCATTAACTAGAACCAAGAATTTTTAGTGTACTTCAGGGTGTATGTGTTACAGACAACAGCTGGAAAAAGTATTTCTCCACGAATCTGTGAAAGTACTTGTGTTCTTGATTTTCGGAATGTGTGCCCACATAGCCCCACTGAAGGCACTCTGAAGTGCCAATAGGAGATTAAAGGCATTCAAGTCTGTGGGGCAATAGAATAATTACTGTGCAAACAGGGACACTGTCTGAACAAATGGACAATTTGAGAAAGGTGGTTAAAGTTCCAGAAGAGGAAAGACACTGTATTCATTTTTAAAATTTCAGATCTGTCAGTCTAATTTTTTTTGTGTGGAACAGATTTTATTCTATTTATCAGAGTAACTTGGCTAGTGCACATGAAGGAAACAGTGTGCCTAAATTATTAACATTTTGGTACTGTCTCATATCAGCCAAGTAGAGAGGAAAAAGAAAGTAGTTTTGTTTAACCACAAGATCAGTGCAAAGATATTTGAAATATCTTTTATTCAAATTCAATTTATTCAAAATAGGTAGAATTTGTATAAAAAGTGATCCAATAAATTGAAGATGCTATCTGAAAGCAACAAGTTAAAATCAGCAAACCTGAGGTGCTTTGGGATGTTCAACCTGGAGAGAGCAGCTTTTGGGGAGACCTTAGAGCCTCCCTCCAGTACTTACACAAGGCTTGCAAGAGAGCTGGAGAGGGACATTTTACCAGGGCAGGTAGTGATAGGCGAAGGGCTTTTACCTGACAAGAGGGCAGGTTTAGATTAGATGTTAGGAAAGGATTCTTTACTGTGAGGATGATGAGGCACAGGAAGAGATTTCCCAGAGAAGTTGTGGGTGCCCCATCCCTGGAAGTGTTCAAGGCCAGGTGGGATGGGTTCTGAATAACCTGGTAAAGTGGAACAGGAGTTGGAACCAGATGATCTCTAAAGTTTCTTCCAAGCCAGACCACTCCAAGTTTCAATGAGATACATAAGTATGAGGCACTGCACTTAAATCAAAAGTAGATGAGAATAGCAGAATTTATGGAGCTATCAAGGAAAATGCAAATCTAATGCTTGGAGATGCTGAAGAAATACTTGCATGAAGATGCTGAATGTTTCTCTTTAATATTTCAATGTTGTGTTAGAGGGCATCTGTCACATTTTGGCCATTACTGCAATGGAGTGATTAATGTCAAGCCATAAAAGGAAGACAAAAGTAGTAATAGAAGGGTCGGATAGAAAAACTCCTCCAGTTCTCTCATAAGAGAGGAAATGGAGAATAATGGAAAATTAATTATAGTTTATTAGAATAATGATTGTAATAATTTTTTTTCCAAATCCACTCCTCCCTTCCCCCCAATGGGATAACATATTAAGTCCCAGGAGGCAAAATATGCAGAATATTTTGCAAATTATAGAATTTGAAAAGCATCTACATTAAAGAGTCAAGTTTGTTCAAAGCAAAATTGTATGCTTTTCACCTCAATTGCACTCCTAATTTATATCAGAATGGCTTAATATCTTTCGTTCATATTTATATAACTGCTTGTCCTCTGTAAATTTATCATTTAATGATTATTTAAAACACTGTGTCCATTATAACATGTATTTGACTTGGAACTATATTTTTTATATTATATGAAGATTCTCAGTGCACCTAATTTCACTTAGGTGAAATTAGGTGGAAAGGTGCATGATTCCAAAATGCAAGATGAATATCTTACTAAGAATTTTATATATATATATATAAAATTATGTCTACATATATTCACTTACTGAAATATCTATTCTGCACAAAGTATAGTTCAGGTTAATGTAAGAATGTTTTTTTCTTGTGAAGAATATTTTTTTCAAGAAAAAAGTACATGTCATCTCATTAAATTTCTAATAACAAAAGAGAAACTAGTGAAGTATATACATTTATTCTATATGTATTCTGTAATAGTTATTAATAGAATAGTATTTAACCAGATACAGTACATTCACATTATAACAAAGATCCATATTCTTATTCATGATTTGAAAATATTTTTGGACACTATCCTAAATAGAAAAAACTGCAACTTCTTTTATACAGTCCTGTTTACAATCTAAATAGTTTTCTTCTTTTGTGGGAGGAAAACTTTCATAACAAGTGCACATATAAGAGCTAAGATTTTTATTACCTGACTTATTTTCAAAATGAATTATTAACAGTCAGATTTATTTCCGTGTGGCAGTGTTCCTTCAAATATGATTGAATATCTGCTACTGAGGGAGCCCTCATAAATTTTCAAAAAGTCAATCTTTCTTGTTTAAGAATTTCAGATCTTACCTATAATATTAATATTATATTGATGTGGTCCTATGATAACTGACCTTGAATATACTAATGTAATAGAAAATATTCTTCTGTAGTGGGTCCCAGAGAAGCAAAGTTGTGGGGTTTTGGTGGTTTGTTTGTTTGGTAGAGTTGTTTTGTTTTGTTTTTTTAAGGATCTGCAAAATCCAGGATTTATAAGAATAAAATTGGTATTATTACCTACTTAAATATAACAAACTCAAAATGATTATGTCAGGAAGAGCAGAAATAGGACAGTTGTAAAATTCTGCCCACAGTGCTCTAGCACATGAGGTCTTACTCAAGTTAGTTCAGTGGCTTTCTGCTCTACAGGAAGGTCTGTGGACTCCTGTCTGGTGTGTGGGGTGTTTGTTCTCTGAGACTTGGCTGCCTGCTTCACACGCTGCTCAGCACTAATCTTATTCTCTTTGCCTGAAATGCAGCTTGAAGCTCTTCAGTGCCACTCTTACTTCCTCCTTTGGGTGCTGCCTGCTTCAAAGTATCTCCACCATAAGCGTGGTCAGATTCTCCTTGGGAAAAGAGCAGCCTGCCCCTGCCATCCATTAATTTTTTTTAAACTTTTTTCCCAAGGAATTTTACATTAGATAGTCCACTAAAGTCATATAGCATAGATGAAGAACAAACCAATAAAACACTGTCTGCTATCCATGCATATTATTTTAATTTCAGTATTTTTAAAGACCATTATATCAGTCATAACAGTAAACAGAATTACAGCCTTTTGCTTCAGTTCCTTGGGGACTTTGCTGTAGCACAATAAAATAAGTAACATGAAAAACCTTTTAGCTATAATGAAACTCAAGAAATTGTTTAAACTTTTATGAAGTAAGATGATCTCAAACTGAAATAATCTGAATGGATATTCTAGCTACATCTGGTTATGTAATAAAAGCATCAGACCAGTGATATTTCCCCCTGGTATTGGAATGATGATATGAGTGGGAATTTTAGTTTATAAGAGCTGTCTTTCCTATATTTCATTTCAAGTCTGTTCTGCTATTTCTCATCTCATTTACTTCTGATTCAGTATTCTTTTCACCCTTTTCTTTGAACCCTTATTTTACAGAAGAGGACTTTACAGAAGGGATTCCTTGAAGCTTTAGGGAGGAGATTTGACTTATTCTGAGATGTTTCTCACTTCTCATTTTATTCACTTTTTCAACAAGTCTGAATTGTGCAGATCTTGTATCTTTCTTTCCTGCTGACTTCTTATCATCTGGCTACCCACTTGGTCTGCAGTCAATTCAGTCCACTTTGTCTACAAAGGTGGTTCAAAGACCAGTTACTTAGCCAAGCTGTGAAGTAAACATTAGACCTTAGTTATTGCATGTTGGTCAGTGCTAAAGTCAGTCCAGTCTTTTTCTGGTTGGAGATGAGATTTGCATTCTAAAGATTCAGTTAAAGTATGAGTTTCAAAGGCTGTCTACACTGACCTGGTTAAAATTTAATGCTTCTTTCTTCTTTCTTCTTTCATAGACCTAATTCAGTTTTCTTAGTGCAAGTGTGGGTGATAACTTTTTAGTCATACAGGACGGTCCCCAAAAGGCAGTGCTTTTCATGTCCTTTTTGTCATGGTGATAGTAATATGGAACAGCAAGCAGTCCTTTTCTGTGCTCCAGTGCTTTTCCATGGATCTTTTCTAAATCCAACTTCTGCAAATGTGAAATTCCCTTGCAAAAGATGATCTCTTTTGTTACATGTTCAGTTTGGACAGAAGCCTTGTGGGGGAGGAGAATAGTGCCAGTCTGGATTGCCATAGGTAAGTACTGGAACTGGAACAACAATGAGCAGCTGCTCCCTGGTAGATTTGTGTTACCGACGACATAAGATGCTGTGATAAACACCCAGGTCTGTGCACCCCATAGTGCTCAAGGGCAGACTGAGTGATCTCTAACGCCCTGGAAATAGATTTGCCTTTTTTACAAGCTTGAATCTGGCCAGCTGACCATATGTAACTGCACTCTGACATAAAATTCAGACGTGGTCTGTGAGGATGTCACAGGAGTTAAATCCTCAGATTCCAAAGATTTCACAGAATATTCTGAGTTAGAAGGGATCCACAAGGATCATCTAGTCCAACTCTTAAGTGAATAGCCTTTACAAAAGCGATGAATTGCACAGTATATATGACAGATAATATAGGGATATATTATGTAATATAGGCATATAATATATCTGTCTATAAATGACAGATATAAAGGCAAATATTGTACATCTAAGGAAATAAAATACCTCATCTTTCTAACCCTGTCTCTAGCCACAGTGATCCTCAATGCCCAGAACCTGTCACTGGATTTGTGGTCTGATAGTTTTATATTACCATAATTCAATACTAACACAAAAACCCCACAGATTTCTCATGCAAATAAAATTCCTTTGTGCTATTCTGTGGAGCATCCTGAAGTGCACTATCATTAATTTTGTTTTCAGAGAATTTATAGATAATAAATGCATTTTTAATACTTAAGGCCCACCTTATTGTGTAAGATAGGCTACTTAGCCAGAGAGTCATGTATCTGAATAATTACCCTGTGAAGTTTTGGCTTATACTGTTTCTTTTTATAATTAATCTGGTGACAATCTGAATGAAAAGTAGTTGAGTGACATTAGCTAAATGAATATCATTCATCTAGTTATTAATAGACCTTGAAAATATTTCTGTCTTCTGGAATCATTCAGCTATTTTCTTTGGCAATAAATGTCTTAATGAAAATTAAGATCTTAAAGGGTATGCTTCTGTTCTTACTCAGTTCACTTAGAGCTTTTTGAAAGCTGTGTTTGTGGTTTCAAAAAGAACTGTACTCCCTGCTCTTTATTATATCACTGGGGTTAATAAATGCAATAATAAACATTTAAAAGTCATAATAAATATTTCTGTTCAAAGAATGAACAATATTTCTATGTGCATCTGTTTGGCTGATACATGTACATGTTTGTATGTGTATATGTATAACAGTTATATGCATTTGAATAAAGATAATAATAAATAATAATAGTCTATTTTTCAAGATTTAATCTTAAGTAATGTAATTTTATATGCATTTCTCAACTTACGGATTGGCAAATGGCATTTGTTAATGATGTTAATCTTAAAACACTGTGAGACCATTACTGTGGATTAAAGGGAGCTCCTTACTTTGGCTTCCAAAATGTGGGGATATAAGGGATATAACTGAAATTGGAATGTGGGCTGCTGTTTTTCCCAGTACTGATAAACGGTGATGGAAGTGGATCAGCAGATAGACACTTAAAGCATCTAACTTACACTAGAATTTAATTGCAAGATGCTATTTTCATATATCCACCAAATCAAGGTTTACTGTATAATAGTCTAACAAATGTTCAATATTATATGAATTTAAATAACGATTAACATAAACACAACTAATATTGTAAACCAGTTGAAAACAGTTCATAATATCTTTTGCTTCACCAGCTAACATACAGTGATTATGTAATCATCTCTGGTGCAGATAACATAATAGAACACACTGAATTAGAAGGCATAATTGCTGTGATAATAACTAAACAAAGATGTGACTCTTTAGGGTTCAGATTGGTTGTTGGAACCATAATGATGTTTTTACTTTTTTGTATTCCAGATTTATTTCTCTTTTGCAAAAGGTTTCTCTATTTTTCCTACACTTAAGTTTACCAAGCGCATGAAGTGAAAAACGAAATAAAAGCTGCTAAAAATTAATTCATATTGTAGTCATAATTTATCTTGATTCATTGCTTTGTATTCTCTTTAGGTCAGAATTTCCAGCATCCTGTAGAAAGAGTGTCAGAAATCCTTTTTAGAAAGATGATGTGGATTAATCTGCCTCTTACATTGTGGCTTACTGACATCTACCTTGAACATGAGTATTTATTTTCAGTCTGAAGTTTGGTGTCACTAATTAAATATCTGGAGCTAGATTTGTCTGGTGATTTGGTTTTTTTTAATGTTGTAAGCAAATCATCTTTTGAACTTTGAGAATTATGGTAAAATGTATGCCTGCTGAATGAGAGTGTTCAAAACATGAGATGGAATTCTGATTACATAGTGGTTGTGATTTTTAGAAATGGTGATGTTGAAACCTAATCTTACACATTTAATAAAAAATTACATATTTTTGGAAACTTTGCTTATGGTGCATCTTACAGAAGTCCTAGGGGTAGAACAGTGAGAGAAATGTCCAAATATTTGATTCTCTAGATTTTCTGTAATAGACTAAGGGCTTGTGTGTCACAACATTCACACCAAGAAGTTATAACTGATATTTCTCATTACTGCAGATGTAGTCCAACCATCTCCACTGCAAGGATGTGATTTGGATTCCAGTTGAATCTTTTTGCCTGCTACTTGTTAGCAGGCAAGCAAGTAGCATGTTAGTTACTTATTATTGTACATCAATGTGACAAGTATTATGGAGAAATCCTTATGAGAAGCAATAGAATGACAGATATCTATTTAGACGGCATATAATTCTTCCCAAATTTTATGAGGAGAAAATCCCTCACATAGTTTTACTTCGAATAGAGATATAAGGCGATACGGATTTGGAGCCTGTAATTTCAGTGTTATTTCTGTTAGACAAACTCACCAAATCATAAATGAGTGTAGATTGAGATGAAACAACTCCAATTAACACCATAACAAGTGTTTAAATCCAGATAATTTATTTCATGTTTACAGACTGTGTAGAAGGTGAGGACTGAGGATTTGGACAGGTAGTAAATGTTAAGTGATTAAGTACAGTAATTTAATCTGACAACAGAGATATAAATAAAGTAAGAAAAATATCTGAGGTTTGGTCTTGCACGGAGTTTCATGTTATAGTGCCAACTTGTTCTGAGTCTGAGATCACTGAGTGGCTAAGTATTATAGTAAAGTTATGAATATCAAACCTCTGTTACTAATCTTCAGATGTTTCTAATCTTTCTTCCCTTTTTACCATTCTGTTGCACTGATGCCCCACACCCCTGCTTCTATTTTTATTTTTGTGCCTATTTTAGGGGATTTATTAATGCTTTGCTGTTTTGCTCCTTTTTGTGATGGGGCATTTGTTTTAATGTTTGAAATAAAAGTACTTTGGGCCATGATCTACGTCTCTAATTTTTTTGTTTTAACATGCATGCAGTGCATGACACTGCAGGACTGTACTTCACTAAATTTCTAGGCAGTGCCACATTATAACTGGAAAAATGTTGTGGTTTGCTTCCACTTTCCATAAAAATAACACTGCTGGCTGAATAGGAAATTAACAATATTGTATACTTCTTCAAATGCTGTATAAGAACTTCCAAGGAAAAAAGATCAAATAAATAGTATGGTATCTTTATCAATATTTATTATAGAAAATTGTACATATGCTGAAGTGCATATGTTACGTATACTGAAAGTTGGGATCATCAGGTTCTGCTAATTAGTAGACAAGATGCTGCTCACATGACAGTTTCATGAAAATGAAAATTTTGTGTCTCCTTTTTTCACAGGTTATGCCATCTGGCTTCACTTTTATTCAGTGCATGAATAGCATGAGCTTTTAATTTTTATTATGTACAAAGTGCTAAATTAATTCCTTTATTTCCTGTTTCTTCTAAATTGTAAGCCTAATTAAGAGCTCACTTAGCAGAATATTGCATATTAATCACATGGCCTCTTTCAGTAATATGCTAATTTATTAGGATAAAATAACACTGTAACACTTCAAGACATGGAACTTCCATACTGTTTCTATTCATAATATATAAATTCTCAGAATTATCAGCAGATCTCATCACCAGCATTACTACTGAGTTAAATATATGGCATCAGCGTCCAAAGATGGAATTATAACTTTCTCCATGTTAATATTACTTCCAAGCTCTCTCTCCTTTGAGGCAGTATCAGCTGCATAATATGAAATTGGATCTTCTACAGGAAAAGGATTTTCTGTTACTCTAGTTTAGTATGTAATTTTATTGGGGGAAATATGAAATAATGTATATGTGCTTTTGAAATTTAAATCCAAACTCCCAAGGCCTCTCAGGTTTAAGGAGATCAATTCTCAAAATTAATATATTTCTAATGACTAGATTGTTTAATTAGTTTTTTACTATTGTAGATAATACATAGGTGTGTATGTAATTTTAATTTTTTATCAAGAATCACTTTTATTGCATTAATAATTCAATAAAATGGTCACAGAAAAAGCTATTTTTCTCTCCATTGTGTCTTAAACTCAGTAAAATAATGTGGATTGTGTGAATTGAATGATTCCATCAGAAACAATTGGCCTGGACATACACTTGAGAATACAGACGTGCTTTTTCATATACCTTGATATTTCAAGGTTGATTTCTACATGTTGAACCTAAATTGTCAGGATGAGTAATTGGACCCCAGGTGAGGCTAAATTACAGTGCTGTGTTGAGCTCTGGGCTTCACAGTATGAGAGACATGGAACCCCTGGAGTGAGTCCCGTGAAGGGTGACAAAGACAATTAAGGAAGTGGGACATCTCTCTTATGAGGACAGGCTGAGGAAGCTGCACCTGTTCAGCCTTGAGAAAGGACAACTGCGAGGGGACCTCATCAATGTCTGTCAGTATCTGATGGGAGGGCATCAAGAGGATGGAGCCAGGCTGTGCTCAGTGATGCCAGACAATAGGACAAGAGGCAACGGGCAGAAGCTGATGACAGGAAGCTCCACCTGAACATGAGGAGGGACTTCTTTACTGTGTGGGTGACTGAGCAACAGAAGAGATTGTCCAGAGAAGTTATGGAGTCTCCTTCATTGCAGATATTCCAGAACCGTCTGGACACAATAGTGAGTAATGTGCTCTAGGATGATCCTGTTGGAACGGGGAGGTTGGACCAGATGACCCACTGTGCTCCCTTCCAACCTTCCCCATTCCATGGTTCTGTGAATTTCACTAAGTAAACAGGTCATGAAATACGTGCACCTTCTAAATGCTGGAGTAGATCCTAATAGTTTATAAATATTGGTTGGCAACAGGGTTAGTGACACAGATTATGGTATATTTTATGTAGTCAGATATCTCTGACTTTGCCTTCAGTCTATTTCATATGGTATCAAAACTCTCTCTTTTAGCTGATGTATGAGTAGACTCAGCAAATTATATGCTTTATTCAAATAATGTTAATAATTTTCAGGTTTTATGGATTTGTTCTATGTTTAGAAGAAGCAATACTTAGATACTCAAGTATCTAAGTGTTAGATACTCAACTGTCAAAAAATGCATTCTATTTATGTGCCTTTTGTCACTTCTGTCTTGTCCTGAAGAGATTTAAGAAGGGTCTGCAAAAGCCTTTTAGTTTTAAGAACCAACTTTCTTTGGTTTTTACAAAAGCACTTGTAAAACAGAAGTGGTAGTTCCTGAAAATTGTCATAAGAATTCTACTATTGCAAAAGAATAGGGTGAAAGAAATAAGTATTTCTATTCTTATCAGTATGATTCTGAACTCAGTCAAGAGACTAAGTATTTCTTATGAGACTTCATCAATCAGAAACTAAAAGAACCAAAAATAATTAATTGAGTCAAGTGGGGTGATTAAAGGAAAGGAGATCTTGCTTGACAAAATCAATGCCATGATTTATTTAAAAGCAGACAAGGGATGCTGGAAATCAGTGCCCTTAAAAATGTGATAAATTTAAAATGATACAGCATAGAGTAGAAGTTGGTTGATGGCTCCCAAATTCATTTTAAAGGGTATATATGCACCTGTAAGGTGTATTTCAAGGGTACTCTGAGGACACTGATTATAAAATATTTAAGGTTTTTTTTCAGAGATCTGGAACAAAATGTGTAATCTCTGGTTATCATGAAATACCCAGAGAATGCAGTGCATCTTTTAGTGTAAAAGAAAAGTTCTGAGATTGTTACATTCCAAAGTATGATACAATAAACAAAAACTTAACACTAGAAAGCTGAAAATTATTTTCAGGCCAATGGTGCAGGTAGGCTTGCGTTGGCACAACTTCCTAGTGGCTGTTGTGGTGATTCTCTGACCTTGCAATGATGCAGCTTCCATGGACAGGTGGGATTGACTACACATGAGGAATACCTGATGCTTTTCAAATCTTGGAAAGTTGAGGTTTGTCAACATTAGGCTACTGTGCATACATGCTGTATCAATCGAAAACATTTGACACGACTAGTATGTTGAAATCTTCGAATTTTGTCAGAGGCAAGACTTCACCTTTGGTTACTACCTGGATTCAGACTGCTCTGCATGTATGGTTGAACATTTGAAATTGGAAGAGGTAGAACCTGTGGGACTTTGCAGCATAAGCTGTACAGTGCGTGAGCCTCTGCAACATTGGGTTCTCTGTGTCATCCAAGCTCAGCCATCAGTGTTTTGGCTTTTAATATCTTGGTCTCCAGTAGCAGCAGAGTGTTTGCAAGAGCAGGACTGTTTTATTGTTCTGCAAATATTCAGCAGCCTTTGAAAAGAGACTGCATGGGAATTCAAAATGTTTTGACCGTATTCCTTAAATTGTCCCTTGTCAATTGTCCCTTGTTTCATCTGTTACCCATTATTTCCCTCCCCTTTTGCACAAGATTCATACCACCACAGGACACCACCAAAAGAGAGTGTAGAAGTCCTTAGAAATATTATTCTTGCAATGATGCCTTTCTTCTTTCTCCAGGAGGATCATTTTTGCCATTTCTTCAGCTCCAGTGAGAAAGGGTCTGGGACCTGTCTTGTTCTGAGACCCAAGAGGACACAGTGCTTTTCTATCCATTTTAAGGGCTCTGCAGCATTACCTAGGTGCTGTTTTAGAAATCTTACCTTTTACTGAATTTGTGGCAGTGTTCTTCTCCAAGAGCTAATAGAGAAAAAATATATCAGATAATAAATGATATTTAAATTTCTGTTACAGAAATTAACCTTGAAGTCTGACATGTATGCTTAACTGGGGAAGGATATGGATAAAAGAGTTAATATCTGTGCAGTTTTACAAGTCAAAAGGCATGAAAAAATCTGCTTTAGAAATAGATAAATACACATCTAATTGATATTGTGAAAGTAAATGTGTGATTATATCAATTACAGTTCAAATAAATATCCAAGCCAATGAAACATCTATAGAAAATAATTTCTCCACTTGATGGAAGGTTGCCTTCCTCTTCTTTGTGGTCCACGTATTACAATGTCTCAACAGGATAAACCTATATATTAATATTAATAATTTCCCTAAGGTCATACAGGTAATAGATGTGCTAATTCTCTTAGAATTGCATAAATAATTCAATTTACTTTGGGGAATTTTTGCTGTATTTTTTTGGCATGTTGTCTTGAACCATTACTTGCCCAAGTAGATTGATTCTTGTGCACTTTTGTTTAGGAGGCTGGAATGAGGCCTACTAATTTTGTCTTTAAAACATTCAAACAGAGTTTATTCTGACTTTGAAGCATGAGTTATGTGTCCATTATACATAACACTAGTAAAGAGTAGGATAGCTGTCAGTCCAGATTAGAATCCAAAGATGTTTCTACAGAGCTCTTCACATTTGTGTGTGACCTCTGTCTACTTCCCTTTCTCATTTCTGCTTGATGCCAGGGAGAAGGAATGAAAGGAGGTTTATTCCTTTCTCACAATTCTCCCCAACACGCATCTTCAGGGTTGTGTTTCTCAGAGCAACAATCAACAAAGTCCTCTCTCAGTGGATTTGCAAGGTGTTGCACCCCTTTTAGTGACATCTTTTTCTTCATGGTGGAAGTATAACAGAAAATATGACAATGATAGGGGAATATATCACTGGAAAGAAGCAGATAGCAGGGCAGTGACAGGCCTGTGCGAGATGGTCATCCACCCTGGCAGGCCCTTCAGAAAATGACCAAATGGGAGAATGACGTACTGATGGAACCAAAACTTCATTTGTAATTTTTTTTTTGTGGTCTCAAGTTAAACCTATGTGTTTTCTAGTATAGTATTCTATTTCCTTTCATGTAATCTTTAAGAAAAATTTGTGGGAGGACATCAAATTATTGTCCTGTTTTAGTTAAGCAAATGTCTTGGTCTTGACCCTTTTGGAATTCACAAAACTGCAGGATTTTCTTTTGTGACTGGTAGAAAAAATATGTAGTACTATGCTATCAGTGGAAAATAGATCCTAAATATGATAAATAATTATAATTTAAGAATTAAAAAAAA
>VWYP01022979.1:8601-38906 GCA_013400435.1 Pycnonotus jocosus | reverse complement strand
GAACCCACAAAAAACCCCCAACCAACTCCAACCCAACCCAACAAAAGCCAAAAACAACCCCCTCAAAAACAAACAAACAAACAAACCCAAACAAAAAACCCCCACAGATGTCTTCATGCTTTCAGGGTGTCTTTCAAGGCAGAAAAATCTTTTCTTGTTGTAATATTTATTTTCTCTGTACTCTCATCCCTGACCAACAGCATCCTATAGAGGTGCTCCACTGTCATCATCAGCACATCCAAAAACCAGGACAATAATCTGTCTAGGGCAAAGCACTTCCAAATCCCACAGAAGCATCAAGGCTGGCAGAAACCTTCCAGATCATCATTCCAGCACCCCAGCATCACCACAATCACCCCTAAAACGTGTCCCAGGTGCCACAAGACTCCTTCATACCTGGGGACATTAGGAGTGCACAGTGCAAAAACAACACAGGAAGGAAGGGCACTTTTGTGGAAAAGACAGTTCTTATTTTATACGCCCCATCCAAGAAAGCTTTATTAATTACAACTCCCCAAAGGTAATAAAAGCATCTCACCGCTCGCTGCTGTCAATAGCAGCATGTCAGAGCTCGCTGTTTCCTTTCAGCTCCTAAAGCCGCTTCCCTGAAGGCGCAGCCGTGCAAGGAAGGGAGAGCAACGATCCCTCAGTGCTCACAGAGGAAGGAATGGCTGCGGTCAGCGATGGAGGTCAAACCTCCCCGTGGTCCGGGACCCACCGCAGTGTGCGCGGCTGCTTCTCCACATTCCAGCACCCCAGCAGGCTGGAAGCGGAGCCCGCTGTGATCCAGGGACGCCTGGCAGCCGCGATGGGAGCTGGCTCCTCACTGCCAGCACAGCGAGGGGACAGCGGAACCGCTTCTAACCTCACATCTTCAACGCAACACGCTCCGTTCCTATCGGCCAAAGAAGAGCTCTGTTCACCCACTCAAACTCCAGCTCGCCGGGCTCACTGGACGAAGCGAGTGTCGCCGGACACTTTTATACCTGCAGACAGCCTCAAACGCTCAACCCAAAGGCAGCCGGGGGAAAGGAAAGGGAGTGCCCCGTGCTGAGGCCGCCAATTCTCTCAGAAAATCCCCGGCGGTAGCTCCGCGCCTGCCGCTCCGCATTCCCCGCCTGCCGCTCCGCATTCCCCGCCTGCCGCTCCGCATTCCCCGCCTGCCGCTCCGCATTCCCCGCCTGCTTCCGGCACTGCGCCGAGCCTTCCCCCGGCAAACAGCCGCCCCGACCCCAGCAGGCTGGAAGCGGAGCCCATGCAGATTCCAGCTAAAAATCTGCTCCCAAACCGCGGCCGTTCCGCTCAAAGCCCCCGGTGGGTGGGCAGCGGGGAGGTGAAGGGGTCTGTCCCCTAAAAGCACTGAAAACCCGTGAGAGGCAGGCGTACACACCCGCGGGGCTGTGTGGGACACGGCAGTCAGCTCTCCGCTACAGGAGAAAGCGACCTGGCTAACGCCAATATTGAGCGGATAGTGCTGTGAGAACGTGATAGAGATGGGAAAACATTACGGTGAGGAGAAAGCAAGACATTTCTCTTTACAAAAAAAAAGAAGGATTAGACGGCAGCGTTACCTTGGACGGGTCTCTTTAAACAGTCACATCGCCAACACCCACAGCGCCTCCTCCGCTTCGAATCCTCTCTCTCCTCTCTCTCTTTTTTTTTTCTTTTTTTTTTCTTTTTTTTTCTTTCTTTTTCTTTTTTAATATCTTAAATCCAGAGTGTGAAAACAGAGGTCCTCCAGCGTGGTTTATTCTGGCCTTGCTTTCATCCTGGCGGTCGGATGGGTCATTGTGCCAGAGGATGTTGTTACAGACCTGCACCCCCAAATCCCAGTGGCAAAACTGTGTTGAAAATGCGTGATTCTCTGGTTTTAATTCCATAACGGGACTTTGCAAAACTATGTGCAGCAGGAATTCTCTGCGGTGAGGGTGGTCAGGCCCTGCCTGGCACAGGTTGCCCAAGAAGCTGTGGGTGCCCCATCTCTGGAAGCATCCAAGGACAGGGCTTGGGGCAGCCTGGGATAAGGGAAGGTGCCCCTGCCCATGGCTGGAGCAAGATGAGCTTTAAAGTCCCTTCCCATCCAAACCACTCTGTGGTTCTATGATTCTACTCATGATACCATTTTATACACTTTTGAAGATCTGAAGTATCTCTTGGCTTAAGTTTCCCCTTATCCTTTGTTTCTGTAGTCAGCCATTTCCATTGGTTTTGGGCACAGTCAGGACTCACAGGTTTTGCATGTCCATGTGATAGATTTGACCATTCTGTTATGTTCATGAAATGCCAGAGTTGTGTTGATATTCTGGTATAGTTTTAGGAAGAATTTTGGTAATTACAGCCAGTTTTGAAGGTGACACATAAGCACAGTTTTTTACTCCATATCCAGTGTTTTGGCAAGAACAGTTGTGTTGACCCTGTGAAATCACTGCCTCTCAATCTGTGTAAGAACACTGTGTCCTTGTGAACTGTCTGTGTTGTATTCCCTAGACACCACTTCTCACTTTGTTATTATTCTTATCTCACTGTATTGCAGCCTCTAGAAGGGCTTAGCAAACCTTTACAGGATCATATTCCTAGGACAAGGGAGGTGGAGGGTAGGATCAGTGAGAACAGGGAGGGAGAAGGAACAATGCAAGCAGCCTCACCTGAAAACTGACACCTGACTGAGCTGGGGAAGCTCTGCAGTGTTTCCAGCTCTTTGCCTTTCACCCTTCACTGCTGCCAGTCAAGCAGCAAGGAATTTCAACATGCTGATGTTGAGGGTTCTGTAAACCTGAAGGTCAAAGACACTGTGTTTTAAAAGAACTTGGTGGTATTATTCTCCCTGAGCCCAACAACTGTGTATGAAATCCAGTTTGGAATGCTGTTTGACACTGTATTGTACTAATGCTGGAATGTATTACTAAAGAATTTGTTGTGTATCTTAGAATATTTTTTCAGCTGTAGATGGGAATTACAAAGACTTGCTAAATATTTGCCTGAGCTTGAGACTCAACGTCTGGCCTATCCTGTAGATTTACAATGCCTAATATTCTTTATTTCACATTCATTTAAAAAGAAATGTGAGAGGAATTTTTTGTGAAGAAAGGCCTTTGAAAGCATTTCCATTTTCAGTCTGAATCAATTAATCTGGTGTTATTACCTTTTCCTGTAAGCCTTGCTCCTTTCATATCCTTAAACTGCACTGTTATTTTAAAAGCCCCAGAGCATGGTCACAACAACAGTACATTTCATAAGTTATGTTTCAACAGCTTACATTTCATAAGCTCTGGATTCCTTTGCAAAGAGTTTGAAAATTACTAAGAACAAACAAAACCAATACTTTCCAATCAAGCACAGTACAAAACTACATAAAGTACAATCAAAAGGAGGCTTAGATACTTTTCCAAATATACAGTAAGTAATAAAGTATTATTATCCATTGTATTTCCATGTTATTATTTAAAAATGGGAACAAATAAATGTGACAGTGACAGGCCAACACCATGATGAGAAAACAGGCAGAAAGTTCAGGAGCAAAAATCACGGTGAAAAAAGAATTTTGAAGTGAGTTGAAACCTGTGAACTTTGAAAAATGAAGGTATTTCTTTCAAGAAGCAGCAAAGAAAAGCAATCAAGGATGTCTGAGAGGTGAAGCACACGCTTAAAAGAAATAACTACACCAGTCCAACACTTGATTCAGCCTCAGATTGATCTCTCATGGTAATTCTGTTTGCCCAAGTGTACTAAACAACACGTTAAGTCAGTTGTTTATTTGGAGGCTTGTTGCCAGCTTTGGAAATAACAAAAGGATGTCATCAGGCTAAGAAATGCAGCTGGTTGGTTTTGGCTGCAAGAAGCAATGCATCTGATTATTCAGCTGTGGTTCCATGAACTGAGATGTGTTGGTTATGTTACATGTTTGACATCTTGCTCTTTGAGAAGTTATGATAAACTAAATCCAAGCCTGCATTATGCCAGAACCTGCTGGTTTGAAAGAAACCAAGCAAAACTCATAATGAAAGCTTAATGAGCTTGCTAAAATGTATCTCTAAGACACCAACTAACTTGTGCCTTACTTTTTTCCATAGCAGGAGGCCAATCTGCCCCTGTTGATTGAGATAAAATTCTTTGCACAATGCAACTGCCAGTTCCTCCCTGTTAGGGGATTACTCTTTTCTAACTTGGAGCTGACTGGATTTTACTAGTTTGTCATCTTGATAAACAGGATAGTTTATAAAATACTGTGAAGAAGAAAAATACTTTCAGAAATCCAAAGTATATTTTGTTCATACATACAAGCCCGTGTCAGTTCACTTGGAGTTTACCAGTGATTGTAAAGATTAATTTTCAGAGATAACCTTTGTGTATGCCCTGCAGAGTGGCATGATCTGTAAAATAACTCTGGATGTAACTGCAGGTGTATTTTCAAAGCTGCCAAGTGTTAGGCACATCTGCACCAACCAGGTCTCCTCGTAGTCAGCTCTTAGCTAACAAGAGTGTAATTACCATCAAGTTTTGCCTTACTTTGCACCTGCCTCTCTCTACACATGTCTTCTATTAGCAAGTGAAAGTGTGATCAGTCACTTGCAAAAAAAGTACATATTAAAAGGGTAAATGAAAGGGAAAATTCCATTAACTGCCCTCTTTCTGACCCTGACTTTGGTTTGAACTTGTTTGTAAAAAATGTCTGGATACAAGTGTTTGCTTTGAAAAAATAAGGAGTGTAACTACATGGGGTGTCCTTTGATTAAAGAGTTTGTATTGTGCATTTTTCTGACCAAAAAACCCCCCAAACAACAAAACAACAAAGAAGCTCTGTCACAAGGTCCTTATCTGTTCTGAACAGCAGCAATGGGTGCAGCAGTGGGAAAGGGAGGAAAACCACTGTGGAAAGGCAGAACTGTGATGGAAAAGGGGAGCAAAACAAAACCAAAGAGAAGGCAGCCATTAAAATAAAAAAAAAAAAGAAAAAAAGAAAAAAAAGAAAGAAAACATTCTGAAGCCTAGAAGGAATGGATTTAAACCAAGCACACTACTGTAAAGAATGAGGAGAGAGAACACCAGACAGGATGTTGCAAATACTCAAATTCTGCTTGTAAAAGTGGAATATTGTTAAAGAACTTAGCTAGATCAGGGAAATGAACCTTGTTGGTAAACTGGCAAAAACCTCTTTTCTGTTTATCAAAAATCAGAAATTTAGAAGGTTGGCCAAAATAATTTCATAAATAAAATCTGTATAAATGAGAGACAAAAGTAGAGGTGTTACTCTGCTCTGTCAGAACAAATCAGCTGTGGTATTCAATAATAAGGTGAGTTTCTTCCTGCTTGGCGGGGTTTTGTGGTGCAATAGCTACTTCTCCTACCCAGGCATGAATTTAACAAGCTTAAAGCACAGCTACAGAGCAGCATCCAGCCTACAAGGGAAGCTGTGAGTGTAGCCCTGGAGCCCAGGGATGTAATCCAAAGGAAATTTTACTTGAGAAGGAAAGTTCTCTGTATCCAGGCAGCTGCTGTGCCCCCCAGCATTGCCTAAAGAGAAATGGAGCATTGTACCACGTTCACATCATGCTTGCTTGGATTAACATCACCAACAGCTGAGAGCCAAATTCCATGTTGTACATGATTTTTTTTTTTTTGGTGAGATTTCAGTTACAGTCTCTTTTAGTGCATGCTGTCATTCCATTAAATATTTCAGATTCCTGCCCAGAGATAATTGGACACCTGCCTTGTGTTTTACATTTAAAAATCTGGGCCTTTATTCAGAGCTACCTAGATCCTGTATCAGTGAAAGAAGATTTGGGACAAAATCATCACACTGATGTCTCTAGACCTCATCTTTAACTGCTTGAACACTGTGTAACCCATAAAAACTCAGAAAGGTGTAATATGAAGGTCTTGCATTCTACAAAAGAAAGAAAATACCTGTAAGGATTTTTTTTGAGTTTTAATATTTTTCTAGAATATATGACAATAAGAAATGTCTGTAAGAAATTTTTAGCCTGTTATTTCATTAACTGTCTCCAAGTCTTTTAAACTAGATAAAGCATTAAAGGCTCTGTAATCTCCAGTTTTACTGGATTTATTGAGCAAGTTATCAACTCCAGTATTGACTCATATTGACTCATATTGCAGTATGGATGTCTCCAGAATTCCCCATTCCTGATAAGAAACAATAAAAGTAAAATTAGATTTATTCTGCTAATGCAATCTTGATTATAGAGAATTCAAGTGAGTTTGTGGGTAGCTTTTTAAAAGCCAGCTTTCTAATAAATTGCTGCCTCCTCCTGCTACATCCCTTACAGTGACTCATAGCAGCAGGGATGAAACCAAGTTAAAAACCAATGGATTATAGCTGTGCACTGTGTTCTGGGTGACAAATTTCCTTTGGAGGAAATTCAGATACTTATAGTATCACCTATAGTAGTGGTTTCACCTAAGTGTGTGCCAGATAACACTGCTTCCAATAAGGAATGAAAAAAAATAATTACAGTCTTGAATTTCAGGCTATCCATCCCTCCTCGGGAGGCAGATCTGGTCTCTTCACTTAGGGAGTTCTGGTGCTACTCTGGAAAGAACACCAGGAGTTTTATATGAATGTGGAATACAACACAATGAGGCTGCTGTACTGAGCAGTGTGACAGGGACAGGTAAAATCCAGAAATACCTGTCTCATCTCTTAGAGCAGTCCTTGGATGGATTGATTGCAACAGCTTTCTCACCTGGCAGTTTTGTGAGTTTAATTTTTGTCAGATGCTTTAAAGTTTGAATCTGGACCCTCTGAGTACAACAGAACTTGTGAGCACACATAATTGAGAGGCAGTTTGAATGTGCTGCAAACAGGAGTTTGTACAGGGAAAGTCAGCAGAACCTTTCTGTCCTGCCACACGTTTTTTGAGGACAGTGACAAGACGTCTCCACCTTTGGAGCCACACTTCAGGAGTTTTGGTGTGTGCACAGCAGTGTCTAGTGGAGCTGTTGAATGGCGACAGGGGGAACGTCCACTTGATGGCGGTGTGTGCTTGACAGAGGCTGAAGTGCACCATGGTTATCTCCAACCCATCAAAAGTGAGGGTCCTACGTCCATTTCTCTCAACGAAGTTATGCCAGAATAGAAAGATTTCAATGACTTTCCCTTCCATTTGAAAGCGTTTATTCACAGTTACCTTTCCTTGCAGCCTGTCAACTGCACACACCAGTGTGGTGTGGTGCACTTCAGGCACAATTTCAGTCTCTGCAGAGGAGGTGTTCCAGCACTGGAGCTGGGATTCCCCTGCAGCCCCTGGTGAGACCATGGTGAGGCAGCTGAGCCCTTGCAGCCCATGGGGATGCAGAGGTCCACCCACAGCCCCTGGAGATCCACAGGGATGCAGAGATCCACCCACAGCCCCTGGAGATCCACAGGGATGCAGAGATCCACCCACAGCCCCTGGAGATCCACAGGGATGCAGAGATCCACCCACAGCCCATGGGGATCCATGAAGGATGCAGAGATCCACCCACAGCCCATGGAGGAGAGCAGGGGAAGGACTCCTTTCCCTGAGCAATGGGTCAGACAGTGAGTGATGAACTGACCAGAACCCCATTCCCTGTCTCCCTTCACCACAGAGGCAGGAGATAGAGCTGGGAAGGAGGAGGGTCGGAGGAAGGTGTTTTTATGGTTTTATGTTATTTCTCATTATTCCCCTCTGATTTTGTTACTAATAAATTTAAGTTGAATCTCTAATTCCAAGCCTGTTTTGCCTGTGAAGGTATTTGATGAGGGATTTCTCCTGGTCCTTGTCTCAACTCATGAACCCTTCATTAAATTTTATCTCTTCTGTCCAGCTGTGGAAGCAAGTGAGAGAGGAGCTTTGGTGGGTGCCTGGCATCCAGCCAGGGTCAACCCATTATACAGAACAAAATGTTTTTTCATACCTTGCCCCTTACAGTTGGAAACCTGTATTCAATCCACAATCAAATGGCAGTTTTCTTCCCTTTACAAGTTGTAAACTTCATACACACCATGGTGCCTTCTGCACAGCTTCTCCAGCTATGTACCAACATTTTCAGTCTCAGAGGCTGACACACTTCTCTCACAGAAAAATGTGCCAGCACACAGAGTTGCTCAGTTTCCCCTTTGCCTTGCAGCCTTTCATGAACCCACCACACACTGGGGCTATGCACCTTCTTTCTCAGCTGTGTGTACCATCACATTTTTTCACTGTCAGATCCCAGTTTCAAACCATAAAACATCCTGCAGGTGCTCCCATTAAAAAGAAGGTACTACAACAAAAAAACCCTGCTTTTTCCTCCCACTGCTGCTATAAACTACATGAAACACACTGCTGCTATGCACTTTCCTTCTCAGGTACTCATACAATCAGACTCCTGCAGTCTGAATCTAAGCTGTAAAGTTTCCAGCTGTAACTTGCAGAGATAAAAGTGCCAGGACAGAGAGGTCACTTGGAGCTTGCCCCTTAGGCTGAGAGGCTTTTATTCACATCAAGATAAAGATAAAGTGACAGTCTCTTTCTCTTTGCAGCTAGTGGCATTGCCCTTACACTATGCTGCTCTGCACTTTCCCACTCATCCATTTGCACCAGCATCACTTTCAGTTAAGCAGAGACCAATATCTTCATGTAATTGAACAAAAAAATTGTGCCACAATAGAAGGAACAGCAGGATAATTCTTTCCCAAGGCAGCAATTCACAAAAATACCACACACAGGGGCCTTGCACCTTCCTCCTGAGCTGCGGCACTGTCCCCTTTTTTCACCCTCACAGAGCCAGTTTCAAACCTTACAACATGGAATGTTGTAAGGAATGGCGTAAGAACAAAATCCCAGAGCTGGCCTGCACATTCCCCTCACAGCCTGTGAACCACACCAAATAAATTGCTGCTGTACATTTTTTTTTCCTCAGCCATCACATCACGCAGGGTTTAAAGCTAAACTGCGGCTGTGGGGTGTGCAAAGGACAGGCCTGGGGGCGCTGCCACAGCGCGGCCTGGCCCCCCCATGAACTCGCTCGCCAATTCACCAAATTCACTTTGGAACAGTTTCTGGTTGCAAAATTCAGTCATTATGTGTGGCTACAGTTGCAAACCCAGAACGAGCACCTTCGAAGCCGAGCTCCTGCCCTCAGTGGAAGCGGCCCGAAGAAGGAGAACGCCCGCTTCCCTCATCTGCTCTGCTGGAGCGGGGAATGGATCCACCCGAGCTGGCAGGCGCCTAAGGCAGCTCAAAACTACATCTCTCTGAGGCAAAAAAATTTTAAAGATTGCCTAAAAAGGGGTAAAAGCTCCTGCTTAAGTGAAGACCAAGCCGCCAGTGAAGCCAGCACCATGTAGAAAAAGGCTGAACTGCCCAAGGGCACGGATTTAAAAAGTGCCCCTTCCCCGGGCTGCCTGGCTGCAGGGGTGTGAGGAAACAACAGCAAATTTTGGGCACGGATACATATGGAATGCAAGAACGTTTTGTGTTACCTCAGGATAAAACCAGAGCAAACACACGGGTGATACGGACTTTCCTTCCCAGCTCGGTGTATGTGCTATCACATTCTGACACTATCACATTCTGATATCTGAATCTCCATCAAAGAGTATCCAGCTACGGCTCACACCCACCTTCCTCCTCCTGATGTTTGAAAACTTCCATTGCACCACAATCAGGTACCCTTCACTTTCCTCTTACAACCTCACAAAACTTATTTTGTGGCTCGTATTTTTTCATGCAGGAAAGCACATCTGCCCAGCAAAGCCACCACAATGCCAAAAGCATTGGGGACAAACAAATTGCACATGCTGTGGCCTAAAGTGTTAGAATAAGAAACTTCCCTAATAGAACAGAAAGTGTGCTTCTCAACATAATTAGTTGAGAAGCACACAAGAACATAACTACCATTAATTAAGGTTTGTTAACAGGCCCAAACTTGTGCCCCTACCACAGCTTTCCACGTGCCTCAATGAGCGTGTAAAAAATATCTGTTCATCTCTGAGAAACTGATGACACCCCTGCTAAAATTAAATTAATTTATTATTGTAAAAATATATGCACAATGTAAGCTCCATCTGTGCTCACAGGATGTTCTGATCCTTTCCCTTTTGTTTCTTTAGCAATTATGTCAGTAACTTATGTAGAAAAATAACCTCAAAAATAGTTATCTAGCAAAGTCACAAACACTATCTCTTTCTGCCTGGTAATAAGAGCTAATTCCAGCAGCAGTTACTAATTTTCACTCAACTTACTGATTCTTTTTAGGGATTTTCCTTTTTGTTTTTCTGTGAATGCTGCCTCTTTCACCTGCTGGAATCAAAGAAGGGTAGGCAGCATCATATGGCATGTCAGATTATTAAAGCCTTCAAGCAAAACCTTCTTAAGTAAGTTAAAAAAATAAAATTAGTAGTTGAAATGTCAAATTTAAAAAAAAAAACCCTACTCTAAATTTTAGGATTAATGATGTCACTCTTGCTGAAAAATTATCAAAACCAGAAGAACATACACAACATATACAACAAATGGTAATGTGTATTTGCAATTTGCAAATTACAGTGTTTTCTGCTGAAATGGAACTGCTGGAATGGTGTGTGACAACTTTTTACCAGTACAGTAGTGAGAGAGAGAGAGGAAACTGAAAATATTGAGCTGAAAAGAAGTTTAGATGTAGAAGAGGAAACTCCTGTCAAAAAGGTAGGACATTATACAGTAGTGAATGTGCCTATCAAAGAAGACATGATATATAGAATTTGGTAAACGATTATTGGAAATTATCATACAGCTATGATCTCCAAAAAATTAATCTCTTCCCACCTAAATAAATTTGATATGTTATCACTGAAAATAATCTTTTTGTGACCTGTTTATTAATATAAGCTGCAGCCACATATATATATACACACACATAAAAATAAATATATATGTCTAGCTCTGATAGTTGCATCTGTGTCCCATGGGCTTGGATGATACTGATGCTCTTTAATAAATACTGGATTTTTTGCAATAATTATGTTGCATCAATACAGTCTTCTGCTTTTGTCAGTGGAATTTTCTAAAAGGAAATTAGGTTTTATTAATATGGTGGTCAAGAACATACAAGTACTAAAGTTTTTATTTTTTGCTGGCTGACATTTACATGAAAGAATCTTGGTAGTGTGAAACAACAAGAATTTTTTTATGTGTGCTTGCAGCCACCTGGAAAAACATTTCATTCTGATATCACAGGTTTCAAAATAGAATTCTTCCATTATTATCAGTTATACAGGTCATGTTGATAACTAAAAACTGAAACACTGCCAACACATTTGAAAATATACAGAGATCTTTTTATAATGATGGCTATTCTGGTACCTTGGTTCTATATCAGTTTTATATGGAAAGTGGGATATAAAAATTCAATGGTGAGATAATGGCATTTGATATTTACAATGGTATTTTACCTACTTCTCTCAAGCTAAAATGGGCAGTCAGTTTTAATGTATGATCTGAAAAACATTGTTAGGGTGGCCACAAATGTTGAATCCTAGAATTGGATCAGTTCCCAAGGGGAAAAGAAGCTCATCTACCAAGTTCTGAACTTTAAAAAAACAGGATTAAAAAAAAGGCATTATAAAAGTGACTCTGATGGAGGTCTAAAGAGGGATTTGAGAATTTAACTACTCATCTTTCTGGTTTTATGTAATGAGAACCATAGGTCATTTCAGATCCCACTTCTTTAAATTTCACCCATGCAGTGCTGTGGTAACCTATGTTTTAATATCAAAATTTGGTGTTACTGTGTTAACACTGGCAATGGAATTAAATTCTGAGGGAAAACACAAGCTGCCTGAGCACTAAATCCTTTCCACAACACAGGAACCATATACAGGAATCTAGCATAGATAGTGGTAGAAATCTCCACTAGGAAAACTAGGAAGGAGGAGGACATCCTCAGGCCCTGACCATTTCCAGTGAATTTAAACCAAGGTGCAAAGAACATTTACCATTTTAGCTCCTAGTACCATCTTCTGCTTCTGATCAGGACACTGACTCAGGAATTAATAGCTGTTCCTAATATTATTTTATTTAACCACTGATCCTTGATAAGGGTTAAAATATTAACTAAAGTAAAATAAGCAATAAACTTGTTTTGGTGGAAAAGTCTAAATAATAGGGATTATTTCTTTAATAAAATGGATATAAATAACACTTTTATTTACTACCACCACATCTCTGGTGAAGGAAATGTTATTTCATATTTATGTAAATGAGATGTTATTTTTTTCTAAAACAAAAAATTATTTTTCCAAAACTGAAAAGGTCTCAGAGGGATAGCTGGGTACTCTAACTGAAGTTTGTCTTCATGGTGTTAGGAATCTTCATCAGTATTGTTAAGATGTGAAATAATTTTATGTTTTATTAATAGTGATCATTGCATTATAATGTCTTCTCAGTATGTATATAGATTTTATGGTGTTGCAAGCACGGTTTTGGGATGTTGGTGTTTTCTTTATGTTTGCCACAGCAGATGGAAAAGGTTCCATTTACCAAGTCCAGGACTTCATGTCTCTGAGCAGTCTAAGCATCAAAAGAAAAAAGTCAATTAAAAGAATCTCCCTGCTGAACAATACCGAGGAAGAGAAACTCTGTTTATTTAATCTAGAAAAATATGTAAAGCATGGCCTACAAGTAATGGTGATGGGAGAATTTCGATTTTGAATTAAGAATCCATTATTTTGGAATTTAGTTCCAATGGGAATGACTAGAGGTGACATGGTTTGAGGAGGAGTAGTTGTTCATTCAGATTCAGCTTCAAAGTAATCTCAAATGCTTTCTCTAGAGCTTGCTGGAGCTGTCCTTCCTGCATCCAGCAGCAGCTCCAACCATTTCCACAGCAGGCAATGCCAGAGGAAATTCAGAATGGCTTTACTGGTTTTGCAAAGAGCCATGCACAGCTTGGTTGCTCCTGGATGTGTAGTTATGGACATGGGTGCTCTGCACATCTGAAAAATTTCACATATATTCATCTTCTGCAGCCTAAGCAGTTGTAGTTTTTGAGTGGCACTTTAGCTGATACAGCTACATCAAGTTTTACAACTCAAAATTGTTTGTAATATGGTTGACTTGCAGATCATAATGAATTTGTGGTCATTATTGCATTGCTTTGCATTTTATTTCTTTGTGATCAAAAAGATGGAGTATTTTCTTCTTATTTGTGAATGTTTTCTATTTTTTTCCCCTCCTGGTTTTCTTCCTTTTCTGCTTTATTTTTAGCCCTTTGTTTTCACATGTTCTTACTCAGCCCTGACACTTACCAAGCTGTTCCTCCCAGAAGTCCCATGATAATGTGAAGCATCTGGGTTAGGACAAAACACACATTTCAGTGTAATTTCACCTAATAAAATGATCAGGAATATTTCAGGAAAATGCAGAAATCTGAAAAGTTGTAGCCCAATTTCTGGCACGGAGAAATCTTTTAAGAGCAAAACACAGGAGAAACTCACAGAAGATTCAGTGCATTTCTATAAGACATCAGTTGGTTCAAAAGTTAAACACAGATGCCAGTTACAGGAAGAGCTCAAAGATATTCCTGTGTACAAAAACCTGTAGTAAGCAGCTAGGGGATGTTTTGAAAAGGGAGATTTCTAATATTTTACATAGAATTGGCTCACCCACAGGCTGTCACAACTGCATGGCTGAGAACATGCTCGAAATGATTGCTAGTCTGGCAGTTAAATTTAAAGACAGTTGATTGAATCAGCTGAAGTATTAACCAATTTGGTCCCCTTTTTAGCTAATTGGAATCTCAGTAATGGAACATCCCATCCCTTTCATGTCTTGTTACAGAGACATGTCGTTCGGGCACAGCTGGATGGCTGAGCTCTTGTTTGGAACAACATTTTCTGTCAGCTTCCCTGAAATAATTCAGGGAGGGGGGTTTTGCCTTGTTTTCATGGCAGAAGCAGCACTTGGTAGTTGTTCTGTGTAGCTGTGTGTGTGCCTTGCCAAGCTGTTCTTGTGCTCTGCTCTCTGAAGTGGGTGATGAAGTGCTCTGTCATTGCAGGGAGGTGTTTCTGCCACTGCCCTCCTCACTCAATGCTCACACTGCAATGTCAAGAGCGTATATTGGGGGAAAAAAAAGGGAGAAACGAGCAAAGATGTGAGTCAACACTATCACAGAAACTGAAAAGGCTTCTGAAAGCCACAGTGTAAATCACTTAACCAAGAGAAGCAAAATTCTGAGTGACAGGTTTGCATCAAGTGGATGGCCTATCACAAATGAACAGCAGAAAAAATTAGAAAGAGAAAATAGAAGGCCTGTGGACAAATCATGCTTAAGAGATGGAACAAGAGTAAGCAGCATGGAAAACCAGTGGTGCTGCCAGTCAGCAGTCCTAGCCAAAGCCTGGATCATTTCACATCACAAACAAAGCTGTGAAAAAGTGTAAAACCACTGTAGTTTCAGGCAAAGAGGAAAAACTCAAAGAAATTAAAACCAGTCACAAAAAGCTGGAATTGGTGAGGTTATCAGTAAAATCTCCAAACTGTTGAAAACCCTATGAGACAGNACCAGTCACAAAAAGCAGGAATTGGTGAGGTTATCAGTAAAACCACCAACCTGTTGAAAACCCTGTGAGGCATGGAAGCTTTCTCATCATTCTCAAAGCAGCACTTCATTCAAAATGCCAAGGATGACCTAAACATATGCAAAAACCACGGGGTCCCTTCAGTGTTGTCCAAAGACAGAACTGACATAAACAAAATTAATGAACAAAGGAAAAAGTAAAGAAAGATCAAGATATGGTTCTTTCCAGAAAACCAAGGCCCTGCCAAATTTTTACCCCAAGAACAGCCATCAAAGAGAGAATGGAATAGCAAGAGCCACCAAACTTCACACATTTAAAGAAAGCTTTTGACAGGCTTTAATATCAATGTCATCCTCAAGTATTATGAAATCCAAGAAAAATAAATGGACATGAAAACTCTTCTTGCAAGGCGTAGTTTTATATTTTAAGTAAATATATCTTCAATGAACAGTTTAACAGAGCTGAGTGTCAAATGAAAATGTCTTGTTTCACCTTTTTGTCACTGCCTGCTTCATTATGAGAAGGGATAATGAGAATTATATGAGAAAGTACTTATCATTTGGCTTATATAGCACCAGATAGCTTAACAACAGCAAGCCTGATTTGGATTTTGCTGATGATGCTGTGACCACCCTACCAGCAGGATTATAAAACACCTTGTCCAACATGAACCAAAAAGCTTTAATAATTAGCAATTACCAAAATCTGGGCAGAACTCACTGATTTGCAGTTCAATTTGTCTGCAAGATATCATCAAGAGTAATAAAGATTTAATTGGGCTACACAACAAGAGCTTTCCCCAGCTTAAACACTTGCAGCTTATCACTGCTTGGACTTGTAGGCATATTAAAGGCTGTGTCCAGCCAGAGCTCTGTCTGCTCATAATCCTGTTAATCCCTGGGCAACACTTGGGATATGTACACTGTGTCCTAAATGATTAACTTGTGTTTCATATTCATCACAGTGGAATAATGTATTTATGGGCTAGAGAAACACATTCCATCTCGAGGGTCATCCCTTGATTTAGTAATCTGAGCTGAATGTAATTGGGAAAGGGCTGGAGGAGGACCTGGGCAGCAGGGTGGTTTGGCATCTGATAACCTTAGGAATGTCCTTTAATTTCTGAGCAAATAATTATTTCCTTGGTTAATGATGCATTCTGTACACACTGCCATAGGTAAGTCTACAATATATGTTAGAAACAAGGTGTTAGCTGTTCCCTTGATATTTCCATGAATTTACAAACATGGCTGTTGAGACTACATGAAGGAGAGATTAAATCCCCAGTAGGAGCTAAACCTGCCTGGACTCCTCCATGCAAAGAGCGTGGGTAACAGGAGAGTTGGATTAAGTGCAGCTTTGGGCCTCACGTTTAAGTGTCAGACTCATGGTACACCCCATTTCTTCTGATTTAAACACATATTGAATGTGGACTAGTATTTTTTCTAGGTCAACATCACTATGTGATGAGTGTAGACTTCAGTTTTGCAATGGTAGGAAGTAAGCAAAAGACTGATTTCATCTTTCAGGAAAGGTTTACCCCTTGTTTCTCCCTGGGATACAAACTCAGAATGGCTTCTTCTAATCCTGCTTGCTATCCGAGGTGAAATCAGCCAGTTCATGAAGAGGGAATCAGTTCTGCGGGATCCATGGAACTGATTAATCACCATCAGCCAGTGTGCTGGAAATGCAAATGTATACATTTTAAAACTTCCTGTTCAACACTAACCCAGACTCTGAAAATGGTAGAAGTGGCAGGGACCTCTGGAAATCATCTTATCCAGTCCCTCTGCTCAAGACAGGTCACCTGGAGCTGGTTACCCAGGACTGTGCCCATTTGGGGGTTTTAACCCAAGGAGTTAAAGGGTGTCTGAGGATGGAGACTCTGCAGCTTCTCTGGGCAACCTGTGCCCACTGCTCAGTCACCCACACAGCAAAAAAAGCATTTCCTGATGTTCAGAGGGACCCTCTTGTGTTTCAGTGTGTGTTTTTCCCAGAAGTGTGAAGTATTTTCAGTTAATATAAGTGAGAGCTCACAACCACTTAAAACTGCTCTTCTTATGGAAAGTAAACAGCTCTTTTTCTTTAAAATTCGGGTGTCCTTTGTGCCATTTCATGCTCTCTGTTCAACTGACAATTGAACAGATTTATTATAGATTCATATTTTTAGGATGTGACTCACAATTATTTTTTAAAAAAATCGTTATTCAGGTAATGTAACATAATGTATTCTAGAGATTCTGCAATTTGAGAAAGCTGCTGCCACTGAAGTGTCATTTGAATAGCTCTGTATTGGTGTCTTTTGTTTCAGTTCATTGATCCTTAGGCTGTGTATTTCAGGAGTCTCAGAGAGGGATTCTGAATTACAAGCTAATAACAACTTTCAAAAACGCATCATCAATGTCATTCTTATTTTGTGATAAAGGAAGAAAAGCTGTGAAAAACAATGGAAGAGAATTTTTTTTTTTTCTCGTGGCAAACAAATATTAATAGTATTGCTGATTCAGGATCAACTGCAAGGTGCATTAAATAAGCTGAGATTTTGTGAAGTGGTTGATTGTCTTTCTCCTAATTCATCGGGATGGCTTCTGCCCTGTGGCACTTGTCAATACCTGATTCACCCTGGCATTTCAGTTCTGGAGAAGATAAAGCCCCATTCCCCTAACACCCACCTGCTTTATCTGCAGCACTGCTTTGGCTTTGGGTATGTACCTCCAGAGAAATCGATAGCATCCCTAATTTTCATGGCTCTGTGGAATTAATTTTAAATGGCAAAAAACCCCCCTCAAAATTAAAAGAACACGTTTTAGTCAAACAGAGTTACACAATCATTTAAAATGGAAATAAAAGCAAGAGCCATGGACTTGGAGTATGCATAGCCTTAGGCTTTGGTAGTGCCCAAGGCTACCTTCCCATCTCTGTTTATATCCCAGGTTTCCAATTTTTCCTGAATGTCAATGATGCTTATAAGTGTCAATGAAGCTTCTAAATCTCCTCTATTTTCAGAGGACCTCTCCTATTTTCAGAGGATCTCTCCTGAGCTCCTGCCTCAGGCATCTCAGAGATGTCTTGAGCTTACCTGGGAATGACTCCTCATATTTATCTCCTTTTTTCATAAGTCTTTTGAGTAACAGACTCACTCTGTTTTACAAATCACATGATAAATGGGTGGGGAAGCCTTTATTGTGCACCTGGTTTGCTGTCACACAGCATTTCGTTTGCACAGTAAAACAGGATGCCAATTTTAAGAAGTTTTCCACAATCCATAAATTCCAGGTGCTCTGAAGAGAGCTTTTGCCTTTAGCAGAAAAGAAGTCCCAGTTCTTAAGCCTGTGTTTTAACTTGCAGAATCCTCTTGGCTTCCTTTCTAAACTGTAATCTTACAGGAAGATGCTGGGTTTTGCACCCTCACAGCAGGTGTATTTTACCAGTAAATCCCATACTGGGAACACTGTTCATCTTCCTTTAGGGAATATTTGAGATCTTGTTAATGCTAAAAAAAGGGGTTTGGAAAGATTTGGTTAAAAGACATTTTTCACATGTGAAATATTTTTCATTTGTAATTATTATTTGAGTACCTTTCAATTGCTCTGTTTATTTCCCTGCTGTGTGAAATCCCATCATTTAGGGAGTGCTTGGAAAGCTTCTGAACTCTGTGAGGAATGAGTGATGAGAAACCTAAGGGAAAACAGGCCTTGTTCAAAAGTGATCCACAGCTTCTCTCTTCCCTTTCCCAATGAACTTGTAACAACAGCATCTACTGATCACAGGATGAAATAATTTCTTTTGAATTCATCTTCCGTGTCAGGTTTTTTTCTTGATGTAATACATAAGCAGTGATACCTGTAATGAGAGGTGCTGCACCTGCCAGTAAGATCTGAGCCTGAGCTTAAAGGCAGGAGAAAATTAATTGTGATATTGAGCAACCTTTCCAACAATAGTGCTGGCTGAGGTAAATTGAGATGCCCAAACTGCATTAGAATCAGTCTGGAAGATTCATGCTTAAAAAAAATTAATAGCTTGACCTGATGCATTTCTTGCAGATTTAAATACGTGTTTCTGAAAATCAAATCCTAGTGGGCATACCAAAATATAACTTGAGGGTTCAAACCCTACTCTGCTATTGGTAAATATGCTGATAAATACCTGTAATATGCATTTCTCCCTTCTGTGGGGCTGCCAGTTCTCTCACAGTCTGACCAGGGAAGGCGTGGGGTGCTCCATCCCTATTTTTTTCCTGGAGCTGAGCATGTACACACTGTCTGCCACCAGGTATTGCCACACATGAGTGATCCCCAAGCTCAGCAGGAATGAAGCCTCTCTGCTGCACCTGCATGGATCTCAGTTCCCAGCTGCTCTTGATGCCAGGACACAAGTCTGGACAGGCTGGAAGGGAAGGGGTTAACACTAACGCCTTTGTCAGTCTGGTCAATCCTTTAATAGTCACTTTAGGCTTCATAAATTCAAATTCCCCTTTGTGCTGGGCCAAGGGGAAGAGATATGGTGATGCATCTTTAAGTAGTGAGGATGAGATCACCTCCTTTTTATAGAAACTGAAATCATCCAAAAGCTGCACAGCAGCAGGCTGAGCACGTTTCTCAGGCTGCACGAAAACAGCACTATCTGGGAATTTCTTTCCAAATAAAAAAGGGAGCACATACCCAGCCAGCTCTTATCTTGAAATATGACTCTGAGACACTGCTTTTATTTCTTGGCTAGAACTGGGGGATTTGACTGGTGTTATGTTATTGCTTCTGCAGTCATTTAACTCCATCTTTACTGTAGTGAAAGTGAAAACCAGATCCTTCATTTTCCACTGGTTATGATGAGAAATCTTCATAGCACTTTGAATCTCATTTAGACACGACCAACCTGATGCAGTGATAGAGCAATTAATATTTATGAAGATAAAGCAATAAATCTCACGTAAAAAGCTCAAGCTGTACAAATGCTGTGCAGTATCCTACACGCACTTAAGAGTGAATATTGTTCATAAAATAGACCCTGCTCCCCCTGCAAGCACACACACAAATTCCTGCACACAGACAGACAGACATGCAGTCATTTGTGGGTTGAACACAGCCAGGCAGAGGCCAGAAGGAGGATTCCTGCAGGAGTGCTGACAGGATCACAGGGCATGTTTGCAGCCAGGGTTTGCCCCCTATAAAAACCCCAGGAACGTACTCTAAATTTAGAGTCCAGCAGGTACATCCCTAAATCAGTGCAGTGCCTACATTTAACCACACGCTGTGCAAGCTGAGTGACATCACTTTGTTCTGACTGTTCTGTACCTTGCATTGCTTACATGAGTCACACTACAATCAGCTCTTCTTGTGTGTGTGTGTGTATACAGATATTATTTTGATTTATTAATGTATTAACTGAGTTTTACTGTGGTGCAGACAGACCTCTGCGGCACAGTGTTACAGTGCAGTGGGTCCTGCTAGGCATGACATAGATCAGAGAACCACTAAATGAAAAATGGGCTTACAATCAAAATGTGAATTTAATTTCAGAAATAATGTGTTGTTCTATAGCTGTCCTTTCAGGTTTGGCTGTCGTGAGCCTCTTAGAAATTCAGCTGTGAAATTGGACTCCGCTTTTATTAACAGCCAAAACCCGAGTGCACTGCAGGCCGTGAAAAGCAGATAGTGTATGACTATCTAATATATCTATACAAGGTGGTTATATTAAACATTTATGATATTTACTGACACATGGCCATATCCTTAGCACTTCAGGCTTGCTCAGCTCCGTTGGTACATAGCCAATACATCCCAGCTGGGAATGCAGCCTTCAAAACCTTTACTCTTTTGATTGTTGAAAGGCTGAGGCACAGAAAGTCTCACAAAAAAAAAAAAAATTACTCTCATCTGGAATATCTGCATAATAAAGCAAGAACTATATAGTTTTCACCTCTTTTATATTTTTTCCAGGCACAAAAAGTCCACACTTATTTCAACTGAGCTTTTCTCCTGGAAGATGTTTACTAGATACATATCTAGCTTCTAAACCAGAGATATTCTTTCAAGTAGTTCTCTACACAATCCTGAATCAACTGAATAATAAAAAGGGATGAGTGTGCATGTACATGTCTGAATGTTTATAAGATTTTTTTTATCTTTTCACTGACTTTTCCTAAAACCCAGTCACTCTACAAGTACATTATAACTTTGAAGAAATCATTTCAAAGACATGGTGGCATTGCGTTTTTTGCTGTCCAGCTGAGATATTGACTTAAATGTCAATAACAAGAAGGTCTCCCCACTGAAATAAAAATAAAACTAAAATAATTTTGATACAGCTGGCTTTTTTGTTGCGGTTCATTTTGTTGCACACACAGAAATTTAAAAGGACACAAACCCAAAGCCCAGCATGACTCTTTTTCTGCCTTAATTGTGGCAGGCCAGTGGTAGCTGAGCTGCTGCAGAGCCATGTGCTGTAATTCCTTTCCAGCCGTGCTTGGAGTGCCCTGTGCCTGTCAGCAGGCACTCTGCTGCTCTGGCTGCTTAGCATAACAGGAATATCAGAGCAGGAAGAAGCATTTCCTCTGCTGCCCACAGGCTGAGGATACACTCTGCAAAGATGTGAGGCAAGTGCTGAGCCATCCCTGGAAGGCAGCCACATCTGGAAGCTGGATAGTGAAGAGAGTGGAAGAGCTGGCATTCCCATTTCAGCATCAATACCAAGACAGCACATTAACTTCAGCTTGCTCTGATTTCTACAGAATATAAAGATATTTAAATTCTCCTTTTAAAATGTACTTACCCGCATAATAACTTTGGCCAAGCCCTGATCTCAGTTCTTGGTGATGTTGTAAATTCTGGATATATAAGCAGCTAATATGACAAAATGTGCAGAGCCATTATTCTCTTTAGCAAAATAAATACTGTCCAAATCTGAGATATTCTCAGTTCCACAGGCTGAGTTACATTTTCCAGTGACACGTGCAGAGCAGCTTCCAGCCAAGCACAGGTCCAGCTGAACTGGCTTAAGTAGAATTTCCTGTAGTGTCATCAAATCTGAACCAGCTTACTTTGAGGTACCTGTGGTATTTCTACCTATTACACACTGTAGACACAGGAAATTTATGCAGTTACATGACCAGTGCAGAGTAAAAATATTGCAGCCATTTTTGTTTGTTGCTATTTTCTTAACAAAAAACATGCACAGAGATGAAAAACTGTGCTGTAATTTATTTCACTTGTTTGGAAACCACAAACTAGCATACATTTGTCTCTCAACATACAGGAAATTGCTGTCTCCCAAACAGCCAAAATTTAGAGTTGGGGCTTTATTTCTATTTGACTCAAATACTGATGTCATAACAAATGTATATTTCTTTTAAGGAAGTTTGTTTATTCATAAATATGCATCTAACGGTCCGAAAGGAACAATAGTTGATTATTTCTGTGATCAAGAAGAACATCAAGTGTGTCTCTCTATGTATCCTCATGCTCTTATCAATACCTCCCCAAGCTTCCTGCTGACTTTGATGGCTATTTTTTATAAATTCTTCTATAAAGTATCTTAACATTTTCTCCAATCCACCCAACTTGTCTTCAGCAGAGCTTTCACTACACACAACTCTCTACCATGAGGAAGGAAACACTTTTGTTTCATTTTGCCTCTTATCATATCCATTTTATTTTATTAGATTTGCTATAATCTTCACATAAGATTCACCTAATGGAAGCTATTAGCAATTCTCTGATTTATTTCATAATTCTAATGAAATACTTGAGTATATTACAGCATAGAGATGAAGAAAAAACACATCTGCTGCACCATCCCACTGAAGAACTGAAAATAAATCACTTCATATTTTTGCACACAGGTTATTTACTTTTGTGCAGAAAGGGCCTTATGTCTGTGAATCAGTAGAAGTCTCAGTCAGCCAAAAATTTAACCAGATTTTCAATTATGCTGAAGACCATTAAGCAATGACCAACACTTCTCAGAGTTCAGCCACCACAGCTAACATGATAATTACCGTAATTTTTTCAAAAATTTTCCTCATGGATTGCAGGATTCATCTAGGTTTGACAGAAAGGTTGGAGGAAGGGAAAATTGAGAAAATAGAAATAAAATAAGGAATGAAGCCTGCAACCAGCTACATAGAAAACAGATTTTTATGATGATGAAATGTCAGGTGACATCCAAGTTCAAGAAAAGACCTGACAGTTCAGGATGGATTTGTTATAACAATTTCTTTATCTGACTGCTGCTGTATGTGATTTTTGAAAGCCTTCTGACCTCTAATTTCTAAAGCTTTGTTCGTGAGCAATAACTAATGTGTTTAATCTCTTTGAGATGAGGACTCTCTTCATTGTCCATGCATAGTAATTAGACCTAGCATAATTTAGAGCCTCTAGATATTGTGTGTGGGGGATACTGTAGCATTCAAAGCTAAATGCATGGCATTTTTCCTTTAGTTTAATTTGAATATGAAACACCCTTGGTGTTTTTTTGTATTGTCCAACTAAAGAATATGGTGTTTACTGGTGGAATTGTCCCTTTCTACCCTCTCCAAAGCCTTACACGTGTACTTACCCTGAACACACAGTACAAGCAAGCCTTTGGAACAAAGCATGACATCAAACTAGCTCATCAAGAGAAACTCTGGCAGCTGTCCATGGCACTGAGAATGGAAGCACTTGTCAGGGCTAACACACAGCCAAGCATCCATGGACAGATAAGGAAGCACTCACTAATCACTTCGCAAGTTTTCCCATTTACTTGATTGTGCCTGGCTCAGAGATCCAGCACGTGAAACCCCTGCTCTGCAGGGACTTGGTGCTAGAAACTTTGGATCTTCCTGACAGCAGATTGCTTTTCTCCCTTAATGTTCCCACAAAGAACGGGTGAGATGCAGGAAAAAATTCTGAGAATTTGGCATCTGATGTGCATGAAGCTTCAACGGTTCCTGCGAGCAGGCAGGATGAGGTGTGGGTATGGGTGTGCACTTCAGCTCAGAGCAGGCAAGGCAGCACCCCTTGGCACTCCTGACATGCAACACTGGCTAGAAAATCCTAGGAAGGGTTTTCCTGACAACCACACTTTGGGTGGATTGGCAGGGACAGCTGTGAAGGAGGAAGAGATGTTTGCAATACAGCGTTTCTTTTGGCCTCAGCAACCAAATTCATGTTTTGAGAGCGAAAATTTCTGCCTAAATTCACGGAAACAAGTAATCCTCGGTGTTCTATAAGGCATTAGAACTGTGAAAGTCAACTTGATGTTCTTCATCTCATTTATCTTAAATATGCTAAGAACAGCCTTTCTTCAGTGGAAAGACACATCCCACCTCCTGAAGCTCCATAGCTGCCTCTTTTTCATTGAATTGCTTGAGGAAAGAAAATCTCATAGCCTGAGATAAGCACATGAGAAGCTCCCTAAATCTAACAGATGTCTCTACCTTTTCAGCTGATCTGGGGAACACTTTTTATAATCTAGAATATAGATTAGAGACTATAATCTATATATAAACATATATAAAAATTGTCTTTTATATATATATATAAATTGTCTTTAACAGGAGACAGTGTCACAATACAAGAAAACACACAACACCCTCCCAGCACTTCTGGATATATCTGGGCTTTACCAGGATTTAAGTCTGACTTATCTATTTCTTCTGTTTCATCTTGTCAGGATGAACTTACTCAATTTTAGTAAATATATGTTCATTGTCAGAGGCACGGCTGATTCAGATACAAGACGTATTTTCCAGCCATTGCTGTACATAAAACACAGTATAATGCACAAAAAATGCAATGTGTGTCTGTCAAGGTATGTGATCTGACACTGAGGAGGCAACTGTAGTTCAACTGGATAAGAAAAGGGATTATTTGAAGTGACCATAAATTGTTGTGAGCTCATTAGATGGGTACCTGTTTAATACATACAGGTACAATTTCTCTCTTTTTTGCAAGAATAGAGGATCACATGATTTATAAAAGCATTTGTTGGAAGTGCAATTTGGGCACTAATAAATGCTTTACAAAACACAAAATAATTGAGACCATTTTCACAGTTTAAGCTACCCTAGCTAGTTGCATTTACTCAATTCACCACTGGTGGAAAAGGAAGATTTTATGGAGACAGCTGACTGGGCTTAATGCCTCAGCTAGTGTGCAGAAAAGGGCATGTCATCACAACTCAGATCCTCCAAACAACCACACTGTAAAATTTACAGAACCATCCTCAGAATAATTCCTGTTTCACAGGTTCTTTCTCCCCACCTCTGACCAAATGAGATTATTGTGTTTTGACTTCAAAGAACAAGGCAACATTTCATATACATTCATTTTAACATAAACACTACTTTAAACCTTCAACTTCTTTTGTTTGCTTTACAACTTGAACACAACTTCTCTTATGAAACTGAAGATTGAGCTTCTTGCACAAGCAAATGAGTTGATGTCTTTGTAAGATACATCTATTGTCTTTATTCTACAGAGGTAGAAAAAAAATTGAGTTAATTAAAAAAACCTAAAACCCTTCAAGATGAATTCCTGACATTATTGACACCCACTGACTGCTTCCTTTTACTGATTGAGTCAGTAAGGCCAAATTCCACCCAAAGTCATCCTGAAAATATATTTTTTAATGTGGGAAAGCATTTCTCTAATTAAAAATATTAACTGATGTTCATTAATACTGAAATACTAACATAACTATACAATATAGTGTAATTAATATAGCATTAAAACCACTAAAGTAAAATCACACTATTACCACAATTGTGAACTTTTCAAACACCCTTTTGGTGAGATATTTCTAAAATACCTCGATATTTCTATTGTTTAGACATTTCTAAAAAGACAAAAAAACCCTACATCATTACTAGCTGCATTCATAGAGTTGTTACGCATACTCAGATCTGATTTTGCCCCTATGGTTTCAGAAGTGTACACACTAACTCAGGAATTAAAAAAACTAATTTCCAAATTATAACATAATTATTTAGAAATCAATTCTGAAATGCCAGTTTATTTTTAGAAAGTAATCACGTATCTTTTCCCAAAAGAATTAAGGACTTAATCACTGCATTCTTTATAAACTTCTCATGATTTGATCGCTTCTCTGGAGAGGTGGGGTGTTTTCTGTTACAGCCTGTTGAGATCTTTAGTGGATTTTTTTATGCCCTTCTCTTTCAGGCAGGCTGAAGCCTGTTCTTTGTGGTTGCAAACAGGTCTTGCACAAGCCTTGAGCACCACCTGAAGTGGATGCAAACACCCAATTTCCCCAGCCACAGCTCGGTGTGACACGAGGTCAGCTCCCAGCCCCGTGACCTCTCCACCCAATTCTCCTCCACCTTTGAGATTTGTCCTCTCAAAGGACTCAGGTGACACCCAGGCAGACTCAGACATTCACAGCTCTGAAATCCTGTGTGTCCAAGAGGTGGTGAACATTTCTTTGGTATCTGCTGCCTATGAACTCAAAGCCTGCGACACGCAGAGAGCGCAGGCACATAAAGGTGAGACACAGGTAGGAAAACACGCCAAGGAATTCAGCAATATACTGGCATCAAGTAAGATTCCCCTGGAAAGCAGTGCTGAGTCACTGCCTGGGACAGACTTGTCAGCACATACTTGGCCTGTGCAAAGTCCTGATCACCACTGCTCCCTGAGGTGGCCTCCAGCCAGTTCAGTTTTCCCAGCAGAATCCCTTGCCCAGAATGAAAAGCCCTATCTAGCCTGGCAGGGGCTTCTTTCCTGCAAGGAACTTGCCTTTGTCAAGAGACTGCCCCACTTCCTCTTACCCAAGAGCTTAGCTGTGTGAAAAAATAGTTCCTACATGGATTTCAGACTTACTGAGCTGGTGAAGAGCTTGGGGTGGGTTCATAACTGGTGAGGGGTTTCTGGGTACAGCTCAAGAAAAACAATGAGATGTGGATTCTGTGTAAGTGGCTTATAAATCTCACAAGTCTGTTATCACAAAGGCTACAGTTCATATGTCACTCCTGTTGAGATAATTATCCCCTCAGGAAGAGCACAGGAACAACCTGGGATAAAAGGCTCAGATGCAGAAGGCTCAGTGGTTTTGGCTGAGGAGGAGAGGGATCAGTCTGGGCTGAAAGCTCTACACACAAGTTCAGATGTGTTTCTGCTCCTACAGTGCAAGGCTGAGCATTTCTGGCTTCCATTCAGTACAACCCATGGCAATTAACAGGTGAAAGCAGGAGCAGGGCTAACAAGACCGGTTCAAAGAAAGGGGAAAGTGCAAAAAAACCCTAAACACACAGAACACCTCTAACTTCAAAACTGCATGACCTGACTGCTGTGCCTGTGGATTCAGAGATCTAACTCCAAAGAATTATTTCAGCTGAAAAAAGATCTTGTAACATTTAGTACATAAAGCTTTCAGTAACTTGTATGTTTAATATTGGGAGCAAAATCAGGCCTGTGCTGAACACGAGGGTGTTCTAGAAGTAACTTTGAGTTCTCTTTCAAGCTGGCCAATTTGACACATTTTATAATGGGAGGCCCTAAACTGCCACATTCTAAGTCAGAATACTTTGATGCAGTTAGGGAGGCAATTAAGGAAAGATTGCAGAGTTCCTTTTTGCATATAAACTGCCTGGATGGCCACTGACCCATAGGCAAGCCCTCAGCAGAACAGCAGCCTGCCAAAGATGGCAATATCCCAATTTCAGACTGAAATAGGATTCGAATTTTTTAATTGCTTAATCTCTTCCTCAAAAAACTCCATTTCGTGCCCTGTGTTGTCAAGCTAGATGTAATATTCATTTGCTGCATATAGCTGTCATTAATCTTAATTTCTTATTATCATTAAAGGAACACATGACAAAAATGGGGGTCCTTTACATGTTTGTAGTTGGTTGAACAGAACTTCCAAAGCTTCACAGTTAGAAAGTCTGTTCCTGCAATATTTTATGCTCATAAAGAGCTTGAAGTGCTCAAGTAATGCTGGTCTCTGACAGGTTGTAAGCAGGGTCAGGACTGTCAGGGATGTGTAATCTAGGACTCAGCCATTAGGCAGACACTCAAATGCATTCAATGAGCTCATCTTTGCTGACCTGCAAACTCATTTTCACCATTAGATATTCACACCCCGTGTGGTCTCATCAGCACACACTGCAGGCTATCACTATTAGCTACTACTAAAATAAATATAGTAGGAAAAAATAGCCCCATATGAATAACTTGTGTGATTTTCAGATTGCAAAGGTGGCTGTTATCTTCTGGTGCAAAAGGCACACTCCAAACATTAAGCCAGTTAGATATTTTTAATAAGCCTTTGTATTTACCTTTCTGCTGTGTAAAACACACATCCTAAGGCATTCTAACTGATCCTGAGGGTACTTAATCAATAGTCCCTTTAAGAAAACAAACTTTATTCCTGTGTTTTCTGATCAGGTGATCTACTAGGAGGTATGTTTGGCTAGGGAAGCCTACAAGAAGGAAAACAGCTGCATTTTTTATCCATGGGTGTCTTTTGATAGAAGCCAGAGAAAGCAGAATGTAGGGGGGAGGAGCTATGAAGGGGCAGGAATACCTTTTCATTTTATACAAGGCCTGGACAGGGCAGCAGCAGGTTTCCTTGTTGTTTTCTTGCTGTTTTTTTTTTAAAGTAGAGGAGCTGGAACATTATGGATAGTGCTCAGGGCAGAGTAAAGAGGCTGAAATCCTGGAGACTCTGGTGAAGCTGCTGCAAGGCTGGCTACTGGCTGGTGACACAAGTTTTCCTGTGTGCCTCCAACATGACAGTGCTGCTGGAATCCAGGAGAAATCTGCAGGGGAAAGGCATCCAAGCCTTGGTGAGTACACTGTGACGTGAGGGAAGTGAGACTGTCAGAGAGGGTTGTTCCTCCTGACAATATCAGGAACAACTTGGAGGATAACATGACAGGACAGCCCTCTGCTGCTCTTCCCATAGGCTAAAGAACTCTCATGGATGCATTTACAGGGCTAACATGTGACTGCAAAATTCATTTTCTCCAAGAAAAAGAGCTATCAGATTTAACAAGGGAAGAGGTGCTCAAGTCCTGAGATTGTATAACTCTGTTTCTATTGCTTCATGAAAGACCTAGATATTTTACTAGCAAAATGCTACATCAACTTCAAATTTCTCTCCTCTGTCCAATTCAGCATAAGGGCTTTCCAGAGAAAATACTCATCTATATTGGTGTCATGGGAAACGAGTGCATGACTGTAAATTGCATTCAGGGAGTGTCTGATTGATACTTATTGGTGTCAAAAGCTGACATGAAACTGAAATTGGCAATGTGGGGTAAATGTACGCCATTGTGGAGGATGGACATGCAGAGTTTGAAAACTTTTCTTTCTCATTATGCTGTAGCAAAAGGCCCAATTCTCAAATGCTGTGAACTCACGTTTGGAGTCCTCTGACCCTTTTGCTTCTCCCCACCACCACTTGCAAGGCCTGCCAACTTTCAAATGGGGCTTCAGAGAGAAGAACAGTCTGCCTAAGCCTTTAGAGTATTTTTAGGAACGAAGGAGAGGCTGAAGACATACTATAAAGAAAAAATGTCAAGCTAATTGTTTGCAGGGGTACTGAGCGAGTGGTGGCATTGCTCTCCAGCTGTGGCTTAGAAAATCATAAATTTCTGAGGAAGTTTTGGCCATTGTTGGAATCTGCTGTGAACAACCACCACCACCAGCAGCAGGAGGATGCGGGATCCAACCTCTGCAGCACAAGCTGGGTTATTCCCTGACATCACCAATTCCTGATTTTCACAAGAGGAGTCAAGGCTAAGGGAGAGGTGACAGATCTTGGTAGAGACTTCAGCAGACACCTTATGTTGGGTTTTGTCCCCACAGGGGACACACGGGAACAGGAGGGCAAGAAGGAAGCAGCAGCTTCTCTATGACATCTGTGGGGTGGGCAGGAGAGATCTGCCTGCAGTGACAGTGGACAGACCTGTGGGACACAGTGAGGAGGAAGGACAGTGAAGAAGGTGCCCAGAAAGCCTGACCAGAAAGAGTCATTAGATGTCAGGGATGCAGGACGGGTTTCTCAGGATGTTGGCTGATTGTCAGGGATGCAGGATGGGTTGTTGGGGATGCAGGACGGGTTTCCCAGGATGCCGGATGATGTCAGGGATGCAGGATGGGTTAGCCGGGATGCAGGATGGATTGTCAGGGATGCAGGATGGGTTTCCCAGGATGCTGGCTGATGTCAGGGATGCAGGATGCATTGCCCGGGATGCAGGATGGGTTAGCCGGCATGCAGGATGGATTGTCGGGGATGCAGGATGGGTTTGCCGGGATGCAGGATGGATTGTCAGGGATGCAGGATGGGTTTCCCAGGATGCTGGCTGATGTCAGGGATGCAGGATGCATTGCCCGGGATGCAGGATGGGTTAGCCGGCATGCAGGATGGATTGTCGGGGATGCAGGATGGGTTTCCCGGGGTGCAGGATGGATTGTCAGGGATGCAGGATGGGTTAGCTGGGATGCAGGATGGGTTTCCAGGGATGCAGGATGGGTTGCCCGGGATGCAGGATGGATTGTCAGGGATGCAGGATGGGTTTCCCAGGATGCTGGCTGATGTCAGGGATGCAGGATGCATTGCCCGGGATGCAGGATGGGTTAGCCGGCATGCAGGATGGATTGTCGGGGATGCAGGATGGGTTTCCCGGGGTGCAGGATGGATTGTCAGGGATGCAGGATGGGTTAGCTGGGATGCAGGATGGGTTTCCAGGGATGCAGGATGGGTTGCCCGGGATGCAGGATGGATTGTCAGGGATGCAGGATGGGTTTCCCAGGATGCTGGCTGATGTCAGGGATGCAGGATG
>VWYP01022970.1:0-50896 GCA_013400435.1 Pycnonotus jocosus | reverse complement strand
ATAGAATAAACATGTTTTGGTTATGTAACCCAAGACAGGAAGTTATACAGACATTAAATACTCAGTTTGGCAAACCCGTTTTGCTGTGTCTTTTGACACAAAGAAGCATCGTATAATAGTTTATTGAGATATGACTAGTGTACAATTTAAAATAGTTCAGTTTTTTATTTGTATGCTACTTACAAGTGATTTTTGTAACTTGTTTCTAGATTGCTGCAGTGCAATCCTAGTTTTAGGACTCGTTCTTTAGAAAAATCACAAGCATACATACAAAGAGATGCAGTAGTTCATCTTCCAGTTTGAGTTTTGTCTTCTATGAATTGAAGTGGTTTACATGTCCATGCACTTGCTTTATGTATTAGAGGCAGAGTAGAAGTTTCAGGAAGTTGCCATTGCAAATGTGAAATAACCACAGATTGAACAATATTTGTTTAACTCTGTCAAAGTACCAATCCCTACAGATGCAATCATAAAAAGGACATGGAAGATTATGTAGAACCCTTTCCCCCTCATAATATGCTTTATTGGTACAGACACATTTCAAATAGTAGCAGGATACAAAACAGTTTTGTCATAAAATCATAGTAATCAGAGAATCATTTAGGTTGGAAAATATCTCCAAGATGGAGCCCAACCTTTGATGTAACACCACTATGCCAACCATAGCACTATGTGATATTTTCTCATTTGTTTCCTAAATCTCATATGAATTTGGTTCAGTCAGCTACTAGTAAAGGTCATTATCATTCATATAATAAGTGGTAATTCAGGGACAAACTACTTTTTGTATTTTCTGCTGAAATGTAGTCTTGCTGTGAACTTATGCAGCCAGACATTGGCACCCAAGTCTGCAAAAGGAAATGTGAAAAAAGTACATTCAAATATATTATTTCCTCTTTCCATTCACAATTTCATAACTGCAGACTAATCCTGTTAATAGGCTGGAAAATTGGCCCAAAATAAGTGTTTTTCAACCTTTTTTTTTTCCCCCCAGACAAAACATTTTCTTGTTATCCCCTAGAATGGGCTTATATTATTAGAATATTTAAACTGACAAGTTAATACCATTTTTAAGAAGAGCCTTAAGTGTTTCATTGTAAGCATTAAGGAGAAAAAAAAGACTTTAATTAAAATTCTCGTTTATATTTGGTGTTAGCAAGGGAAGGCAAGGGACAGACAAGACTCTGGTTGAAATATCCAGTCAGTGCTGTTCTGAGGTATATAACCACAGTTTCTTAAGAAATTTCTGCTGTACATGTTTCCTAAAGGAAAGTAACTAGAAATCTTTACAGTTACTTCAGGTTCTCTGTGCCCCACAGTGAAAGCAAGAAAGGCCAGAGACTGGGTCAGATTTTTAAAGAGCTGTTGGTGCAAGGAACAGGAGACATAATTGTAATTTCTAGAATAGAGCCCCAGTCTTCCCAATTGCTTTTTGGGTACTGCCTATGAAGTAGAAGAGTACCAAAAGGAAAGAAATGTAAGTGATAATAAAGGCAGCCCTAGGAGGAGGCATTTATTTAATTGAATCTCCTCAGACCCACACAGAGTAGTGCACTCTAGCCCTAAGCAACTGGGTAGAAGAGGTCGCATTTTAATCTTTTCTGACTTTTTTTGGTTTCTAGGAGTGGAGTTTTCTGTCTTCAGGAGAAAATTCAGGGCTGTGCAATAGCTGATTCAGACGGGGATGAGGCTTACCAATTGCCTTTGTCCCCTCATGTTTTCAATTTACTGGTTATGTAGTTCCCTAGCCAGTTCCCTGTATATTAATAAGCATATTGCACATTACATATTTCCCACATAGAAGCCTGGAACTCCACAACTAGGAATTTTTGCTAATATAATTTCCTTTTAGTCTGAATCTTTAAACACTCTAAAGAATGTAGCATCTATAAATTCCAAGTCACATCTGAGTATGATTTCCCCTGTGTGCTTTAAAGGCAGTTAAAATGTTAGTATTTTATATAATTAGAAACCTCTGCAAAAGTGATATCAGTGTTTAAAATTTGCCTTTTGAAGGAGTGAGGCCAGATGACAGAGGTTTGAGCTACATGGGTCTTTCACGCCAAATATATCACAGATATCTTGGTGTTGTCTGTTCTTTTATTCTCCAGGCATTTTCAGTCAAGTTTTCCTGAAAATATCTTTATTAAATGAAAAATCTAATTTCCATCATCACAAATGTATCCCCAGTGACTGAGAGGTTAAGAACTTTTGATCTTAACCATTCCAGATTACTATTTAACTCATTTGTCTACTGTTAGACAGAATATGAAGCTTGTTCTTGGACAAAACAAGAAATTGATGCATCATATCAGCCAATTGGAAGTTGTATGATTCCCTTGCATTGACTTTAAAATAGTTATCTTTATAGCACAATGTATTTTAACTGAGAACAGGAAATATTCATAATTATACATTTTTAATATATACATTTTTAATACTGTGTATTGATTCCTCCACCAGTTTTCTATTCTTTGCATGCAGAACTTGATTATTGTTTAAAATACCACTGCTTTTTTTTTTTTTTTTTTTTTTTTTTTTTTGCTTTCTTAACACTGCAAATTAGAGATAACTGCTATGCATGGGTAGAAATACTGGCAAAAATACCTTTTCTAGTAGTCAGATCCAATACCATTATTAATGTAACTGGGACACTGCAGACTGGTCTGCACATCTTCCTATATGAAATTTGCAAACAAGGTTGCCCAGCCTGAGCTAGCTCATTTTAAAGAAATTTAGAATAACTATTTGCATGGAAATGACACTTTAGACTGAGGTTTACAGAGATGTTTTCATAAATATATAATGTTCAGGCTTAGACTCTGCCTGAGTAAACCTAATATAAGAGCCTGATTATGTGCAGGGAGATTTTAGCTTCACAAGAGCATAGTCAAGCCTCTTTAGGTTGTGCAGAAGAAGGAACAGCAGCAGATTAGTGTAGATATGAAAAGCAAACTATAGTCCCCGTAGTTTTGGATTGGACCCAAAATGTGCTGCAAAAGTCATGAAAATTTTGAAACTTCAGTTAATTATACTTGGCCTTGCATTCCTTCCATTATCAGTAATTTTAATTTTTAGTGACATACAAGAAGTTATGCCAGTATAATTGGTTCTGCTTTTCTCTAAACTTAATGTTGTGAAAAATTTACTATTGTTTAAAAATGTGCCCTTTAGGAGTAATTTTTACAACATAATTATGAACATGATGTTTATGAAACTGCTCCATTACTCCAATTTTTCTCAACAGAATTGTCGATGGGATTGAGGATGGAAACCATAATGAAGAAAGCCAAACATTTGACTTTAGCTCTGATCAGCTCAGGCAGGAATCCAGGCTATCTCCTACAACTGGAGGTGAGTGTTGCCTGGGAAAATCACTTTGTAGAGAAAACAGTTTTCATAACTGCTTTTTGTTCCCCTTTATTTCTTTTACCGTCACTAGTGGCATAAATAGATTAAACATATATTTGTACTCTCAGTAACATTTCAGTGCCTCAATTGTAAAAAAATACAAGAAGGTCCCAAAGGTCATTTGTTGCTTTCCTGCTGAGAGACAGTCATGATAAAGCAGTTTGTGGAGGGAACTGGTTTTTCATGCATTATACTTTACCAGAAGAATTGTAGAATCTGCCTCATGCTCCCAAACCCTTTTTTATGGAAGGTACTAAACACAAGGACAAAATTGAACATAAAAACATTCTAATACCAAACTGAAAAAATACAAGCCATAAATAAGAAAAAAAATCCCAAACCAACCAAAAAACCAACAAACACCCAGTTCATTAAGATCCATATGTAAACCTGGCTCTTAACATTTTTAAAGATATTTAGAGAAGTGGAAGGGTATGTAAGTATGTAGATTTTTAAAAGAGTGAAAATCTTGAATAACAAGGGGTTTTAGGAAGCCTTAAATGCCCTACAACCTGAAAAGGTTGATGAAGCAGCACCACAAAGCAATGGAACTTGTCAAGATGGGGGGGAAAAATGATTAAAGAAAGAGACAGAGAGACTGTTTCCAACATCCCTTCTTTTAGAGGTAAACAGTCCCCACAGAGCTAAATACCTTTATCATGTGGGCAACTAGGACATATATTTCTTCCTTTAAAGCCAAGCAGCAAAATAATAATCAAAGTTTAGTCATATTTATGACTATTTAAAAAGTGTCAAGCTTTTATGGATGGCACCAGGGTTGTTATTTTCATTGCTTTCAGGTCCAGAGTGAAGAGTAAAGTATGGACTTTATTAATTGCACTTTTCTCAAACATTATAAAATGAACATTAAACACATGGTTTAATTTCCATTCTAGCCAACTGCAAAACAGGTTTAAATTTAAAGTATTGGTTAAGTGCAAGAATAGTATTATCGTTTCGCAGTGATTATACTCATTTACATGGATTTGAATTATTTTCAGAGGCTGAAATTGGTGCTGCTGTGCTCGTTATCAAAGCAGAAGAGACCAAACAGCAGATCAGCAGGCTTAATAATGAGGTAACAAGATTTTGTGGGGGTTAAAGGATATTAACAATGATTCAAGTAATGCTGGAGAAAACTCAGAAATATGATAAATGTGTTACAAATGAGTTTACAAAACTGGATGAGGTTCCTACATGTAGGGCAGCTTGGGGCTTTTAACTAATTCTCAGATTAATTTTGTACATGAAAACAACATAAAATTTTGTGTTACATGCTAGGGCTAAAACCAAAGTGAGGATTTAGGATTTAGTCTCTTTTGGGTATGCCTCTATCTGTCTCATTCCTCATTTATTTCCCCAAGTTCCTTCTCTCAAATTTTCTTGTCTTGATGTGTGTTGTGCTTTTAGAGAATTTCCTTGAAACAAATGTAAATCCTTTCATGTTCAAATTTACATAAAATTATTCAAATCACTTTACCTGTGTTCTGCTTTTCCTGCTCAAGCAATACAACCTGAGGAATACAGGGCCAGGAGTGTTCAGTGGTGTTTTCTATTCCTTCCTTTTCATAACTTCAAACCTGTAGTCAACTATCAATCCAACACTAAGGAGATGTTCTATGGTTAAACAGTTTCATTTATACAGCCCTGGCAGTACTTCAGCTAACAAAACTAAAGAATTAGACTAACTTCACAGTTGTACTGCAAGTCATACTAAAGTCTGTTCCCATCCTACTCTGTTTTTCAATGTGAAAAGATTAGATATAATTCCTTATACTTCCACATGAGGAAACATTTAAATAAGTCCCAGCGCACAGTTTCACTTCTTCCCTGAGCTCTTTGGTTACCAGAAATGTCAAGTTTTATTTTTATTTTTCCTTCTTTATTATGTACATTTAATCTCGTTATTATTTGCCACTTACAAAGTATTGGGTTTGTAAACCTCTTTCATCCTGAGTCAGCTTAACTTTATTAGATAACTGAAATATCCTAGGCTAGGACTGAAGTTATTTACACAGTTATTTAAGCAATAATTTCAAGATTAGGATAAGACATGGTTAGTTAGTTACAATGAATGCATAATTTCATCTGTATGTCGAACTGTAGATTTCAGACAAAAGTCTCATGACCCATTGACTATGGATCATGAAAAACCATGGGTTTTTTATAGGACTTGGTCAAAGAACTCAAGAAAAACTTCAAGATGTTCATTGACACCACCATCATGATAGAAAACTATATTTCTTATGTAATGACTTTGAAACACATAAGTCATATTGATTCATCCATTTTGAGGACAGTAATTTTTAAAATAGGAGGATGCATTATGTGGCTATCTGCAAGAGGCAATTGGAAAATATATCATGGTGACAGATGTTCCAAGGCAGGCATCTTGTGGATTAAATAAACATTTCAACTGGAACAGTTCTGAGCTTCTTGTGCTTTTCTGGTGAAAAGAGATAAATAAATAAATCTTGGAGCAGGGTAATATGTAAATCAAAAAAAAAAGAAAAAAACCTCCACATATTCAAGAGAATATTCACATATTCTCTCCACATAGAATTTTAATTTTGCCCTGATAATACTATCTGAACAAAATGTCATGCCACTTGTTTGTTCACATTAATATAACACAGGCAGTAGGACTAGATTTAGATTTCATAGGTAATATTCTGGGCTTAAATCCCAGAGACGGATGGGTATCCTCCAAGTCCTCCCATGGATCAAAATTTACATTGGAAAAGCTGCATGACTGAAAGGCTGCTTAATTGCATATTCTACATGTACTCAAACATGCCCCAGCTGGAATTTCTGAAGGGATTGTACTGAGTTGGTGCTCACCCAAATGAGCCTCTGGGTAGCCTTGCTGACCCACAGGAGCTGCTGCTTGGAGTTTTCTGTTGTTGTATTAAGTATAAAACCGTTGTAGACTCAGTGCTTTCATCATTTGATGATGACCAGTAATGGGAACTTATCACTGATGCTGCAGCAGACTACTAGCAGTAGTTAAAATACCAGCAGAGTCAGAAATAAAGCTCTCTATTAAAGACATGCAGTCTCCTCCTGATAAAGAAAATATGAGAAAACAGGTCACAAGTAGCCAGCAGCAGTAAACACTGTCATTAATACATTTTCCAGTGGAGATCAGAAATCAATCAACAAATGCAAAAATAACTGCTTTCATGAAAGGTAATTGTATTACAACAGTTCACTAGTTAGCTTAGAAACATTTCAGCTGTTCATGGGGGGGGAAGATACATGTCTTTCCATTCAGACTTTCAATACAGTCTCTTGTTAGCAAACCAAAGCAAAAAGTTACCCCAGAGAAAAATCTACAATATTAGCTATATCTAGTTTAGAAATACAGCTGAGCTCCTGGCAATATTTTAGGTATATGGCATTCACTACATAATTCAAATGCCTTTTCATTTACTTAAGAGAGTAACAGAAATCAGTGCCTTGGTTTCACTTCTCAGATTTGTTAACTTTAATAGGAATGGATGTACAGACTTCCTCTAAGGCAAGTAGTCTCCAGAGTCAGCACAGTTGATGTGAGACAAACTTGAACACACCCCTAATTGCTGTTGTACAGCTCCATGGTTTGGCTACTCAGCCAGTTAACCACTTTTTCACCTCCTCACCTAACTTCACTGCTCATTGAGCCTGAGTGAGATTCAAGCTGACACAGAAATTTCAGTTTAGTATTGCAAGGTAGAGTAGAAGAGGACTGCTTTATCTCCTACCATATTTGTCCCTTCCACTTAGAATAAATAATCACGGAAATAAAGCAGGCATGACACTCATAATAGTTCAGTAACTTCAGTAAATGGCAGGTGAGAACTAAGGTTCAGGTTCTTGTTCTGGTAAAAACACAGTTATTTAAGCAATAGTTTCAAGATTAGGTTACTGGGTAGCTATCAGCATTGTTGCTTTGTTTGGCTGGGGAAAGCTTTATGCAAAGTCCTGCTCCAGACTAGGCAGTGCAAGAGCTCAGGAGGAGTACTCTGCCTTACGAGTCTGTGGCTTTCCTTTGCAGAGATCTGTACACCTGACCTGGTCTTTCCAATGCATTTGTCTGCAAAGGCTGAACAAATGAGTGTCTCTGAACACTGAGCATATTTTCAGAGGCACCATTTACCTGATGCAATCATAGATAACTACTAAGGAGCCCACAAAATAAGAATATGAAACCACTAAGCAGATTTTCTGCGGTATACAGATGGCCAAGATGTCTAGATTAAAGCACCTGCCCATCACTGTCAATTGCCCGTATCCTATCAGGCTTTTAACTCTCTGTCATTTGAATGCCACTGTGTGAAAAGAACAGAGAAATACTTTTACATTGATTCAGTTTGAAAAACCCAAACATGAATTATTTAAACCAGACCAGTTAAAATAAGAAAAATACCCAATATTTAGTCATATTTCCCCACCTAATTATGTGTACACATTCTCCATTCAAAAACATGGGCACATGATTTTGAGCTCAAGTCAAAAGGCTCTTCAGTGCATGAAGACAAACTCAGATTGCTTTGTCATGTCCCCTGGTTTCCTCATATTCAACCCAGCTTCAGTGCAGCCTCCCTCAGCTTCTGGGGGCTGATTCCATGCATTACCACATTAGTAGGTTCCACAATTACAGTACTAAAACAGTATAATGAACATGGTATTCATATTTCTCCCATTCAGCTGAAAAACAAACAAACATAAGGAAATATGAATAGGGTCAGGGTTTGAGCTAGATAATTGCTTTCTATTTAGCTCCACATTGGAGCACTTAGTGGAAATTCAGCTATTTTTAATTTTAGGTTTTTTAAATGCCAGTACTGAAAATACTCTAAGCATCTGGCACTTATGCAGAACAGAGAAAATATATTCACAGGGATATTTAACTTTCATGTAACAAAAGGAACAATCCTAAACAAATACGTTTATTTTCCAAATCATAAATTTTATACATATATTATTTTTAAATGTATTTCAAGTCCAGCTGCCAAAAATCAATCCCATTCTCCTTTCAGTACATAAAAAAACATTTTTAATATTAAAAATATATGCAAATGATAATCAAGACCACTAAAGAAAATCTGGTGAAGCTAATCAGGCTTTCAGTTTACATAAGGGACATAGTGTTAAAGTTCAATTTTCGACTTGAGAGTTCATATAATGAACTCACTTGACTTAGAGTAATTAAATACATGTTCTTCTTAACAAGTTCATAACTATATTATCACATGAGAGAAATTACTTTGCAGCAAGGCTATCCCAGTTATTTGATTTGTAAAACACCTTTCAATCAAGAAAAATGTGGCAAAATGTGAATTAAATGACATTCCTAGATGATGAAAACTATTAAAACAAATCTGTCCATTTTGGGTTTTAGCCATATAAATTTCATGTTAAAGTCAAGACATAAAACCAAGTATCATTTGTATGAAAAAATGAAAGATTTCTAAACAATACATGCAAAGGAAATACACTTTTGCCTACTGAGGTTTCTAAAAATATATCTTCTCTTTTAGCACTGGCATTCATGTTTCCAAAGAACTTTTATCTTGTTTTTTGTCTCTCTACTCTCATACTTTGGTAGCTGTAGAGAAGCCTTTCCAGCTAACTTTTTTCTTCTTTTAATGTTAGTTTAATAGGTATCAGCTGATGAAGGTAACAAAAATTGTTGATGCAGCAAAGCTTAGATTATATTTTTTTCAGCAGAACACACTGCACACACATGGCATAATCCCATGTGCTGTGATGTGACCCTTGCACTTTTCCTTAGTGGAAAGGCATCTGAGACAAAGGTATTAACCCAGAGGCAGCCACACCGTGTACAAATCAACTGGACACCAAATCCTGACCTCAAATTTGAATAAAAAATATTATTACCATGACAGATGATGAGGATTGTCTACTTAATCTCTAATAGGCATTTCAAAACGATCTTGTACACATAAGATCTATTTTCCCAACATCTAAATTCAATGCCTGTGGGTTCATAAGTTCACCGTGGTTTTTTTGTTGTTGGTTTTTTTTCTTTGTTTTGTTTTGTTTTGTTTTTTTCCCTAGAAGATCATAAGAAAAAGTTGATTGGTGTTCTCCTTCTAAAGTCAATTTATTCTGGAAACATGCTATTCCAGCAGATCTCAGCAAACTAAATTCCTTTTGACTTTCTTTGCCGTTACATTTTCTAAAAACTCTTCTTTGATATAATTTTCTTTTGAATTGTCTTTGGTTGCATCTTTGAAATCACTGACTAAGTATACAATCTCAAGCAGCCTTAGTAATTCCTCATGAAGAGAACCCCCTTCTAGAGCTCAATTAAAGAAAATACACTCTTTGTATATCCTGGGAGTATGATTAATGCCCACAAAGTGTCATTCACCAGAACTCCATAGACATTTTTCTATAATACTCTGCATAGGCAGAATATTATATTCATGCCTCTGACATTTTCTTTTCAGATATAATGTTTAACATTTATCTTTCTTGAATTTCGTATCACTGATATTTAAAAGTGAACATGAATTCCATTTAGACATTAAAAATAAACATTAAATAAAAACAGATCAGGATAAGGTGCTAAAAAGAATATCTTAAAATGTCCATGGATGACAGCAAACTATTGTTCATAAACCATTCCAATCATGTAAGAATCCAGTTTATGGTGATTATGTCCCCTTCACATTTTCTTGTAGTTCTAGCAGAACGTCAGGCAGACAGTAATATCTTAGAAGTCTTCTGACAAGATATATATTACATTTAAAGTTTCTTCTCATATTTTAAATGAGCTTTTCAGTTAAAGAAGAGAATTATAGTTTTGCCATGATTCATTCTTAAGAAACTTAATGTTTCCTGTTCTCTTTTAACTATTCCTTTAGATGCTTATAGGAATTTTCTGCTTAACATTTTTGTCCTATATCATATATACTATCTCAGGCTGCCTTTCATCAGTACATATTGCCAGTTTCTGCCCTCCCAGCCACCTGGGATTTCCACAATCCTCCATTTTCTCTCAATCAATAGCTAGTCAGTCAGTTCGTCCCTGGTAGTTTTTGAATTCCTTGAAGCAGTAATTTCCAAACCTGATTTGCTTATTGCCACCATTATGCTGACACCATCCTGATTCTTTGACAACCTGAAGACAGAGTCCACAACCAACAATCACAGCATCAATAAATGGCTTGCCTAGGGAGGGTCCCTAAAGATCCTCTAGTTTCAACCTCTCTGCCATGGGCAATGACATCTGCCATAGACCAGGTTGCTCAGAGCCCCGTCCAATCTGGCCTTGAAGACCTTGAGGGATGGGGCACCCACAGCTTCCCTGTAAAATCTGCTCCAGGGCCTCACCACACTCACTGTAAAGAATTTCTTCCTAATATTTAAACTAAACCTACTGTCTTTCAGTTTGAAGCCATTCCCCCTTGTTCTGTCACTACATGCTCTTGTAAATTATCCTCTCCACCTTTCTTGTAGCCTCCATTCAGGTACTGGAAGGTTTCAATTAGGTTTTTTCAAAAAGCCTTCTTTTTTTCCAGGCTGAAAATTCCCAGTTCTCTCAGCCTTTCCTCATAGGAAAGGCTCCATACTTCCAATCAACTTTCCTCTTCTACCCCTCCACCTCCCCTCTCCTTCCCACCAGACTCACTCTCAATGAAGAGCCACAAATGATTATTAAAACTGCACTTTGGGAACCCCTTTTCTAGACTGAATTTCATGGGACCCTGGTTAACTTGAATATCTTTAACTAACCCAGTTCTTTATACTTCTCGTTTAACCTTACATGTTTAATAGCAATAATCTTGGGATCCTAATTTACCAAGACTAATTGATCACTGGAACTACCAAAGACCTGGCCAGCGAGTCACCAGACAAACAACCAAATTTGCTACTCCGACACAGTAAAGCCAACTGCACAACCTTTCAGATTCCTGGATTTATTTCACTGAAACTGAATCATCATATCATTGCACAGATCCTATAGATTTAATCTGAACTCAGATTAGCTGCACCGCATTGTTTTTCCCCTTCAGCAACTAGCTTTGTTTCTAAAGCCATTAAACCAGAAACATCTGTCACCATAATACCAATGGCCACAGAGTTGCTGATAGATGACCAATGAAGAGTCTATCTTCTCTCAATTCTCATTTCATTCATTCAACAACATAGTCAGTAAGAAACAGAATGTCAGCAGTTAGTCAATCTGAGCCTTCAAAGGCAACTCATTCTAGCTGAAAATCTCTCTGACTTAATGAGAAGCCAGAATAGAAGAAGCAATGAAAGACCAAGCAAGGGAATAGAGAAGCTGCCATATGCAGTGCAAGCCAGCAGCTCCTCCACTTTGCCAAAATGCAGCTGCCATGTCTCAAGAAGCCAATATTCATCTTCACTGCTTTGGGTGTTCTGAAAGAGTCATAGCAGGAAGATATCTGGGTCTGGAGCTTGAATTTCAAAAGGGAGTAAACACACAGAGAGAAAAATACATACAAATCAGAACCAGCTTCTAATCAGAGAAAAGTCCTATTCCAGATTTACCCAGGAACGGTGATGAGAGCTGGGCATTCCAGTCGAAAATTTGTCTTTAAAAAAATTATATATTGGAATATGTAATGGAAAAACAAAGAAAGGTGTCTAGCCATTTAAATAAAGCAATAAGCATCATCATCATCTTACATCACACCATTCCTACCTAACTACATGGACTGAAAGAGTCAAACTACTCAACAGTTTAATATTAGTAGTAAAGAAAAATAGTCTTTCTTCTGAAACTGTCAGAGTAATCTAAATATACAAAATACATCTACTAAATTTTTTATTTTTAACCTCTATTTTGAATATATTCTTTCCTGATAACATAGTCTGCTTAAAAAGCACCAGCACATTGCTTTCAGCCAATTTGAGAACCACCTCTAGCTGCTTGAACCTAAATCTGTATAAAACCCAGTTTCTACATCCAGAAACATTGCAGTATTTTTTCAAGTCCTAGGAAGTGTTAAGGCAGCTTTTCAAGTATATTTGGGATCTCGGAGATAATATTAAAGCTGTCTGCCTAGCACAGCACAAACCATTTGTACCAGGAGCTGTTTTGCCTAGCAATAATCAGTGAGCTCCTGAAAAGAGTGCAGCCTTACCAGCATGCCAGGATCAGCCATTTTTCCTCAGGAGGAAACTGTACTGCTTTCAATTTCTCTTCCATAAACTCAAAATTGCTTTGGTTTTTAATCTCAATTCTTTTGCACTGTCTCAAACACTGTGAAATTGTTAATAGCACTGATAAATCTTTTTCCCCCTTGTTACACCTTTTTATTTGCATCTGCTCAGGGATTTCTGCAGGGTATAAAAATAATAGCATAAACAGTGTAAGATTGGTAGGAACATTAATAGTATGCTATGCATGTATAGAGCTATAATAGCATAGAGACAGATGATAATTGTAATATAGATACTGGAGCTTTAATCCTGTAATCCTGTAATCATAAAATCTTGAAAGCAACATAATTTTTTGTCTATGTGACATCCAGAATAGGTCCAAATACATCTTACTAACTGGAAGTGGTGAATTAAATTTGGCATAACTTTTCTGACTATCATACTACTAGAAACCATTAAAGCCTACTTTGTAGGGGTTTATCAGGTAAATTCCTATGTTGGTCCAAGTGCAAGTTTATGAGAAGACAACACTCTATAAGTTAGCTGATATATCAAAAATAGAGTATCTGGACACTACAGCAAGTTGTAATGAACAGAAATTCAGGGTTGTAACAAGTGCTGATGCTGGGATTAATTTTTGCTGTATTTTCCTAATGAATTGGCAAAAGAAACATGCTAAATGATGATTAAACTTCTAAAAAGCTCATAAGTGATGAGAAATGGAAAACAAAAACATGGATCAAACCAAACAAGACATTTTAAAATTGTGGATATTTTCACACAGCATTCATAATTCAGGTAAGGTACATACTCATAAGGTAGTGTCAATATTTCTATTTGCACAACTGCAAAAAAACCTTAAAAAAATGATGTGAGCTGGGAAATTATACACAGAAATTTGTCGCTGTATCCACTAAGTGTAGGGGCCAATGATGATCCTAAAAAGAACTGATGACCACTGAATCTAGATAGCCATGAGTTTGATTGTCTGTCTTCCCACATTCTTCCCAAAAAAGCTTTTGGAGGTTTTGCAATATCATCTCCTATGGCCCAACAGAACAAGGAGTCCTTGTGAAGTTGATTTGTCCAGAAATCTCACTGATTTCTTACAATCTGACTGTACCAAGAACCTTCACTGGCTGCTCTGACCCCACAGGAAGCCTGTTCCCAAAACATCTTGGCAACATATTTAAATTTCTCATATTAACTGAAGTTACCAGGCATTCAAAGCTTAATCTCTGCCAGCAGAAGGGGATCTCGCGGCATTTTCTATCTCCCATGACTCAATTAGACAACAAGGCAGAAAGAAAGAGAGGTGCAGAGACACAGAGATCCTGTCACCTGCCACTCAAGAGTCTTCTCCCTTTAAGGATTGTCTCTCCAGAGGCAGTGTGATCATTGCAAAACTATTAAATAATATGTTGGGTTTGACCTCTAAGCTCAGAGAAAAATAAATAGATTTATAGGAGCTACACTGGAGCTTCCTACTTTCTTCCCTGAATTTCTTTATAGTTATTGCGCCTGTAGTAACACAATCAAACTCAGCCTGAAATGTATTTCCAGATTTCTTCTGAACTATCCTGCCAGAACAATGAAAATTAGTCTGTGTAGGTCATCTAATCAGTGGTGTCTTTACATGAGGTCAAAGTAAGGCTCCCTGAATTATCTTTTTTGTCTTTTTGACATGTGTCTTGAAGATAAATGTGTAGTCAGGTCTTTTTTTCAACAGAGTAGCATCAGTACCAGCAATTCTATTTTAATGATGATGATAGTGCTTTGACCTAAAATAGATTGATAGCTATCATTGAGACAAAATTAATTTCTACCCTTTGAAATGATGAGTGGGTTACTTTTATGTTTGAGCTAGAATTTTCGTTGCCCAGAACATCCTTATAAAGGCCAAAAAAAAAGGCCTCCATTAATGTTCAAATGCCAGTCAACTTTAAAACACAAATTCAGAACTTGCCAATCTGATTCCCACCCAAAACTTCACATACTTTATGAAACCAAATGGATCCTAGCAGTAATTTCAGCATTTAAAGGAATGGGTGTCTAATAAAAAGTCTGATTCTTCCTTTTGTAAGCGCATCAGAGAAATCTATGCAATGGATTACTGTCTATGTAGTACCTTTCAAGCATACAAAAAAGTGCATGGAAACAAACTGTTTCATAATCTTTTATATTTTTTAAACAATTAAAGGTAGTAAGTGGGTTTTAAAGTTTCCAGTTTCCCACACACACACTTTTTTTTTGGTTTTTTGTAGTAGTTCACAAGATTTTCATATAACTACTATTTACATCCAACAACTTAGAGTATGGATTTCTTTTATTTTACTATAAAGACAGCAGTATACTTCACACATATTTCTAAACAACATTTCACAAGACTTCATTTTTACGTAATTCAACAGTATGAAACTGTTTAATAAGAAAGCTTTACGGCTTAAAATATTTAATGATTGATTAAGAAAATATTGATGTCATAGTGCATCTGGAAATCATCTCAGTTCTGACCCCGTGACCATTTTTTATATAGTAGCTTGAAATCAGGTGGATTAAAGTAGCTGGAAGGATTATTTCCTACACATACAGCAGCAAAATGTATTTCTTTAGTGTAGAGACACTGTGCCAAAGATCAAAGGTGCTGTTGCTAGAAAGAAAAGAGGGATGTATGTGCATATTGTAGGCACATACTATATTTTAGGCATGGTGCATGAATAAATACCGTGATATTTTGCCCTTTCATAACAGATGACAACTTTAAGTCAAGAAGTCTCACAGCTACGTAAGGATATGAAAAATGTGGTGCACCTTCTGGAAAACCTGCTCACATCCCAGAAGCCTCCAGGATTCTGTGCTGTGCACAGCATATCTCGAAGCCCCACACTGGATAGTCTGCAGTCTCGAGTGGCCTGGACCACACACCAACCTTGCTCGCACATGCAAGCTGGGAACTTCACCTGCACCAAAGCACAAGTTTGTCGTGGAAACACATTATGTGACATTTGGAATACAGATCTGTCTTCTGTAGGCAGCAGTCCCCAAAGGACTGAACCCAACCTGCAAAATTCTGTGGATGGTGAACTTAATTATACAACAGGCCTTCAAAATTCCCCTTCCCAGTATCAGGTAATTCAGAAAGACAATCTGCAATTTTTAAGATGCACGTCTCCCCATTCAGACACTACCCTGACTCCTCTTCAGTCTATTTCAGCAACCCTTTCTCCTTCAGTATGCTCTTCATCAGAGACATCACTACACCTAGTGCTGCCCAGCAGGTCAGAGGAGGGGAGCTTTAGCCAAGGAGCAATCAGCTCTCTAAGCCTTGAGAACCTGCCAGGATCATGGGACCTGGAAGGAACAGTTGGAGTAACTTCTGCACAGACTCCAGATTTCCCAATAGACATTGTGACAAGCACAAGAGATGTTAAAGATAAAGATTGCCAAGCCATAGACGTATGAGAAACACTGAAGTGGTACTCAAAGCATGTTCCACAGCTGCCAGTTTTAAATTTTGAGTACTGCATGACTGCTTTATTTGATCTCTGTTTTGGTGATCGTGGAGACTTACAAACATGAAAGAAAATTCAGACTTACACAAAGTAAGAAAAGGTAATGTTGGTTCATACTATAGGAAAAACAATAAATTTCTAGATTCTAGAAGCATGTTGAAAAAACATTTTGAATACAGATATAACTTGTCTGTTTGGCAGACTTTTGTGATAGTCCAAAGACCCTGAGGGTCAGAGCAGCTGGAAGTCTAGCACAAAGAACTGTCGTGGGTGGCTTTTGTTCATCGAAGCAAAGGTTTTCCCTGAGTGTCTGACTGTTGTTCCCAAACAATATCTATGGCACTGTTTGCTTCAGGTGGTCGTGGGTCCTGCTGGTCTTTTTGTCAGTTCTGTGAAGGCAGAGGGACAATATTCGCTGCATGTCATCTAGACAATCAACCAAATAGAGCTGCTAGAGAGTGCTTAGTTGTTGCACGTTATTTGTCATGTAAATGAAACCTCTTAATTTATCTAAAAATACTATTTTTATATACTTGGTATGAAACATGTACCTAAAAATTATTTAAAATATTTATAAAGAGAATAAGAGTTTGGTTTCATTTTGGTAAAAGCTTGCAGTTTTAACAAGAAATGCACTACCATCCTGTATTAGATCAAATACTATTTATTGTTAAGACCTCATGTAGTTTACAAATGGCTTCCCTTTTATGTGCATGCAATTTGCAATGAATGTACTGATTCTGGTGGAATACAAATAAATTAAGGTATTATTTTAATTAAAAAAATAAAAGAGCTGGAATGTTGTATCCTATAATAAGGTATCACTACTTAAAAAGTGAGTTGTTGTACTGACAACATTAAGTACTCCTGGTTCATGTCTTACTATTGCACTGTCATTTGTAAGATCAAGTCAACATTTTAAAATACATTCCTGTTTAGGGGCTTTATATCTGGTTAAGAAAACTAAAAGGAATGAAAACCAATGAGCAAATTGAAGAATACCAAAGGAGAAAATTACAACTTTATTAAGTCCTAATCAAAGAAATAAGATTAAAATAATTATTTATTAATTGATCTTTTTGTTTCGTCTCTAAAAGCTAGCTAGCAGATTTTTTTTAAAAAAGAGATACTGTAGGTTTGGCAAATTATTTAATCCAGAATCTGACTCAATGGCCCCTCAATTTTTTTTCTGGTATTTGATGTTTCAGAAACAAATTGCTACAGTGTAACCAAAGCTAGATTTGCACTGGAATTTTGAATTTTATATATAATGATGCACAGTAGGCATCATATTTACAGATCCTTTAGCAAGCTTTATTTAAAAAAAAAAAAGCTTACAAGCCAAAATAAATGTCCTAAAATGGATAAGTAAACTAAGTTACATTTAATACTTAATGCAAACTGGTGGTTATCAAATTAAAATTTTTATAGAGCACATATTTAGATTTAACTTCCTTAAGAGGTTGTTTTCTTGATTTTTTTATGGAAACTTCAAAGACGGAATATATTTTAACATTTGGCTCTGTGTGGGACACAAACTCCAGCTGATACTCTGTGCCCAACTTACATCCCTTCAAGCCATTTTCCTGCTGGTACAAATTAGGGATGAAGTGTCATCATCTCTCATTTTGGGCTGCCTGAATTTTGTCAGTGTGTCTACACCTTGGTGTGAGCATTTATATACATGGTTTCTTACCCTCTATTCCAGTTTTTGCTTAGTTGAAGATTAAATAGAAAAGTGCTGATTAAATAAAGAGTATCCCAGAAATTTAAAAAAATAATAAAGTAATAATAGTAGCAAATACAGTAGCAAGTACAGGTCTATGGTATTTCTGCAAACGATCCTGGTTCACCTTTAGCCATCTGCTGTCACCCACCCCGCTTCGGCACTGGGCAGGAGGCTGGGGGAAGCTGCCTGCTCCCCACTCCCAGGGCAGGAGCCCCACATGCACCCTACAGCCACAGCACCTTACAGCCTCAGCACCCTACAGCCACAGTCCTCTCCTGTCCTCACCACAGGGCACAGGTGCCAGTTCCCTGGGATACACACCTGTCCACAAATCCTGATTCCTCAGCCTACTGTATTCCAGCCATTGACTGAGAGTGCACCAACACACCATGCCTGGCTCCCAACATCATTCAACAGTTTCCATTACATATATATTGAGAGAAGCATTTGCTTTCTCATTTTATGACAAATAAACCATTACATGTATATGTTAAAATTTTGGCTTTTTTTTATTATTAGTTTCCAGTGTAAACACTGGTGTTATGGCATTAAAACCAGATGTTTTGTCCTGGAGCTTTTGTGTCAGTTTTGTATGAAAGTTTAAAAAGGTCAGTGGAAACACTAAAAACTTCTTTGCATGTACAGCCTTAGCTTTACTGTTGTACATTAATTCTCAACTAAAAAAAAAAAAAGGCATGTGCAGTAATTATGAAGAAATAACACCAGGATATCTGTCCTAAGTGGTTCCTTGTTTCTGCAATTGTCAAACACATCCCAAACAAAGCTGGCAAACACCATACCGTTTGCATTGGCCATAGTTTTAAGGAACACACCCCAGTTGCAGAGATTCTGTAAGATGGGCATCACACAAGTGAGTGTACCACCTTCCAAGGAAAAGCTCAAGGAAATTTAGACAAGGCAAGAGCTCATTCCAAGTGTTGTGGTTTAACCCCAGCCAGCATCCAGCCCCATGCAGCCGCTCACTCACTTCCTTACTGTCAGAATAAGCAACAAAATTGGAAAAGTAAAAGCCAGAAAATTCATGGGTTGAGATAAAGATAGTTTAACAGGGAAAGCAAAGCAAGGAATGAATTCACTGCTTCCCGTGGGCAGCAGGTGTTTGGCCATCTCCAGGAGAGCAGGACTCAGTCATGCGTAACTGTGACCTGGGAAGACAAACGCCATCACTCCAAATGTCCCTCCCTGCCTTCTTCCAGTTTTAGTATGCTCAGCATGGAACCTTATGGCATGGAATGTCCCTTGGGTACATTGGGGTCAGCTGTCCTGCCTGTGTCCCCTCAAACTTCCTGAGCACCCCCAGCTCCCTCACTGGTGGGTGGGAGAGGAACAGAAAAGGCTTTGTGTAAGCTCTACTCAGCAATAACAAAAACTCTTCCATCGCCCTGTTTCAGCAGAAATTCAAATCATAGTCCCATACCAGCTGCTGTGAAGAGCTGGTATGAGGAGCTGTGTGAAGCAAATTAAAAATCCCAGCCAAGACCAGCACACCTGGCCAAAATCAAGCAAGGAAATAGGAAGGTCTTGAAAGGTTGTACTATTTTAAACTCCCTGACACCATCATAGTATTAAAGACCCAGGAAAACCATTCCCCAAGTAGCTTTTGTTGGAAGGTATCTGCAACCAGAGCAAAAAATTTCAGTTTTGAAGGTGAAATGACAATTCACAGGGACAAATGTGAAGGCACATACTCTTGGAATGGAATAGTATCCAAGCAGAATTACCATGGACATAATCATTCTACACACAGAGTGGTCATTGAGGATATCTGAGATTAAAGCAACAACCACTGTAATATTTACATGTTACCTTCAAAAGAGTCTCAGTATGAAAATCAATACAAGCATCCCACACCCTAACATCCAGCCACCCATTTCAGACAATTAAATTTATTCTTTTTTACACTAAGCTTTACAAAACTGAAAAAATAAAATTGTTTTTTGTTAAGGATTGTTCCTCTCATCTAATTCTGCACCAGTTTTCTTAAATTTGCTACATTTTCTTCCTTTCTTTCATTTATCACCACTGTCAGTTTCTTCTTCTGTATAGTAACTGTATTTTTTTTCCCCTTTTTATTTACCCATCTTTTTTTTCACTTATTCAGCTTTACAACCTCTCTCTAACTTCATCAAACTCAACCTTGTCTTTGACTTCCTGGTAATTTTTTCTATTGAGAATCATCCTAAGTCTGCCACTAACAAACAATGGTTACTGAACTCAGTCATGCAGTAGGACACCATATTTGGTCTCTGTCAAGATTCAGGCAGTAAACCACTGGACTCTAACCAAAATCTCCTGCACTGTTACATTCTCCCAATGCTGCAGTTGCTTTCACTGAGAATGGGAAAAAGAATGGGAACCGTGAAAAAGATGCACTGGAAAACAAACAAACAAAAATACCAAAAGCAGAAAATTTGTCTTTTCCTTCAGATACACCATTAAAGATATGTATTTGTCTTGTGCCCATGGTACCTACTAGATTCAATTTAAGAAATTAAATTATATAACAGCTTACCACACATTCTGCAAATACCTATAATTTTTTTCACAAATCATAACCAGGTCTTGTGATAACCTTGCTTAGGCCATTGGCTGGTTATCTACCACAAATAACTTACTCTAATTAGTCCATCCGCTAACCTCACATGAGATTTCAATACATTTTCCTTTGCGAGGCAATTTTGTCAATACACTGTGTCAATAACCTACCTGGGAGCTTGTAAAAAATCCTGTGTTTCACAAATGAAGTCTTAGGATGAAACAAACTGTTCTCAACATTTTCTGCATCTTCTTTCCTTAATTTAAAAGCACACAGTCCTCACATGCCTCTCAGTGGGATGCACTTTAGATATTTTCTGCTGCTGGGACTAGCACAAAAAGTGCACAGTCACATTCCCATGTTCTAGAAAAACACTTCTAACAGTTTACCTCAGCCTTAAAAGAATGAGGCTATAGCTGGTAATTTAGGTGGCAGTGGAGTAAGAAATAAGAAAAGTGCTGGTGCTTGATTTTCTGGATCACTCCCCTATCTCAGTAACAGGAATTTTCCCAGCTATCATCAACTCCAGCAGCCTACACCATAATGAGTCTTTGCTTCACTCAGAAAATCAAGTAGTTTATCACAAGAAATCTCAGCTCATCTCATTCATTATCTGCAAATTGTCAAAATAGTAAGATGCTAGTAAAAAATAATTTACAGCTGCAAGTTTGTTAGATAACGCCATATGCAAAATCGGTTTTAGCCCTTCCAAAATGAGCATAAAAATCACATCATCATTCCCAGACCAACTACTGATCTCCTGTGTATTTTATAAAATTCTCTTCCCAGGGTCCCTTCTTTTCTCCTCATACATTGTCAGCGGCAACAACAATGACCAGAAACAGCAATTTCTGGCTTCAAAACCACAAAGAAATGCCACAGATCTGATCCTTTCATTTAGAGAAACTGGATGATAAAAAGAAAATTTTAATTTATATACCTTGGTACTGGAAATTCTCAGTCTTTGGAAATCTCTCAAAGAAGCAAGTTAATAATGTTTAAGAGTTGAAACATTTATGTCGATCAGAACTTGGAACCACAAAATTTATGCAAGCAGAAAAGCAGTACCTTCCTCTTTCAAATTATTTTAAATTTTAGGATTTAATATGGATCCTTACATTTGTGCCTTGATAGTGTGCTTTAAGTCTATGCGTTTATATCCAAGAGATTAACACTTGAATTTATTCTCTCTTCACAGATCTGGAACTCACTGATTTTTTTTTTTGCTATGGTAAATCCAAAGGTCTTATACATGACCAAGAAATCGAAAGGTAGAAAAAAAAAATAGTGAAGATCTTTATCTTCAATGACACTGAATTTTACAAATTATGCATTACGATTCTAAATGACTAATATGTATGCAACCATAGAATAAAATATCAACAGAATTAATATGACATACAATAAATGTTTCCACCAATAAGCTTCTAGGAAATATTTCCTCAGTTTTCAAACTTTATTGTCCTAGATGTTATGTTATCAACTTCACATACTCAAAGTTCTCTGATAGAGTCCCTAAAAGAGCTACTAGTTCACACAACTATTTGAATTCATTCCCTTTTTTAAATGCCTTTGATCAATTACATTGATTTCTCTCAAAATGTAAAGTGGTGCAAGAGTTAACACTGTCATAAATGACAGCTTGCATAGATTTGCAATTTTGCCTGTTGAACATTTACTTTGTAACTCTTGTGATGCCTGAGGGTCCTTTGTGCAAAAGAATCCTAGGGTCTTAGAAAGCAATGGTGAAAATTTTAAGTAAGTCAAAGAGCAATAGAAGACTTCTCAGGGAAAAGTACACATATAAAGAATTTTTTTTTATTATTAAAAGTTCGTAGGCCTTCACATTTAACATCCACTTATCCTTGGGATTTTTAGGACAGTCAATGCAAATTTCCAAATATCTAAGTACACTTTATCTGCACTTAAAATTCACATTTCATATGTAGTGGATAATGTCATATGTATGTATTCACCCTGTCCTGGCCTACATAGTAAATGCTCTGATTCTTTATTTTTAGTGTAGTCTCCCTCTGACTTCTTTGTGGAATTAAATAGACTGTGTTCTTCGTCTGCTCACCCTAATACAATACAATATAACTAGTGCAGTAGTGACTAAAACTCACATATTTGGGAAAGGGTTTTGCCTTCATGAGGCACTTTCAAGATTTTGCTTCCTGTTTAAAAAATCAAAGCTTCCTTTAAGAAGAAGGAGAGTAAAAAAACCCACACAGTGTTAACCTTCCTATGTGCAAACAATCAAATCCCACGCGCCAGGCCCTTTTTGACTCTGCAGTCAGACACAGGACAAAAACAGCAGCATCCTGAGACAAATTGAGAGCACAAGCCTCAATAGGTGGTAATGTTACAGACTAATTATGCCTTTTTAAAGGCCAGCATTGTCAATCATTTACTTCCTGAGTTTTCTTACATGATTTTTTGACTTAACACATATATCTGGTGCTGCTGGATTTCATTTCCTCACCCCTACACAGCACTGATCCACAGAAATACAGCTCATATTCTTACTAGAAAAAAGCCAACATTATTTCAAGAAGCATGCAAATAGCTTCTAAGCAGAATTTTACAGCCTGTAGTATGCAAATAAACAAATAGGTTTCTTGCATTATACTTGTTTATAGAAAAGGAAAATTATAACCACATAAAAGAAAATATTTTTCGTCTCACCCACAGTAGTCTGAAATTGTTTTCCAAATGTAAATGGCAAAAGTGTCTTCTGTGCCTTTGCTTGCAATGAAATTGTGGGAGGCAAGGACATGACACGGGATGGATAGGAACAACACCACCAACACACACATTCTCTGAATGTTACACTAGCTCATAACATCATTTTTAAATGTTACTGATTTATGGTCATGAGTCATGATTTATGTTACTGAGTCATGATTTTCAAGCAGCTTAAATGTGTTCAAAGACATGCAGTCACCTGCTTGTTTTTTCCCATATAGAATTACCAGTTTGGGTTACAGATTGTGCCATAGAATCTCTGATGAATGTATATAGAAAGTGTAAAAAATAGTTACTGGCACTTGTATCACAGTCACAGAGAAAGCAAAATTCCTTATTCCCCAGCTCTCCAACAACATGAAAAGCTTTTTTAAATGAAGAAAATTGCTGCTTGGTCTTTTGTAAAACATTATATTTGTATTGGGTTTGCATGGCCAGGTTTTGGTAACAAGGCTACAGGGGTGGCTTTTGTGAGAAGCTGCCAGAAGCTTCCTCCATGTCCAACAGAGCCAATGCCTGCCAGCTCCAGGATGGACCTGCCAATGGCCAAGGCTGGGCCAACCAGAAATCATGGGAATATCTCTGTGATAAACAATTTTAAAAGAAGAAATAAAAAAAAATCTTGCATAGGTGTAATTGCAGCCAAGGAAAAGCAGGGTAAGGAAATGTGAGAGGACAACTCTGCAGACACCAAGGCCAGTGGAGGTGCTCCAGGCACCGTAGCTGAAGTTTCCCTGAAGCCTGTGGTGAAGACCATGGTGAAGCAGATGTATCTCTGGAGCCCATGGAGGTCAACAGGGATGCAGAGATCCACCTGCAGCTATGGAGGAGATCCACACTGGAGCAGGCTCCTGGCAGGGCCCTGCAGACCCAAGGGCAGAAGAGCCCACACTGGAGCAGGTTTCCTGGCAGGACTTGTGGCTCTGTGGGGCACCCAGGTTGGACCCAGCTGTGCCTGAGGGACTGCATTCTGTGGAAGAAAGACCCACATTAGAGCAGTTCATGGAGGATTGTTGCTTGTGAGATGGACTCACTTCAGAGAAGGTCATGGAGAACTGTCTCCCATAGGGAACACACGCTGGAGCAGGGGAAAGACTTGTCTCCCTAAGGAGCAGCAGCAGGAACAACATGCAGTGAAGTGACCATAACCCTGCTTCCCTGCACAGCTGAGGAGAAGGAGGTACAGCTGGGAAAGAGGGAGGTGAATCAGGAAGATGTTTTAAGGTCTGTTTTTACTTCTCATTATCCTGCGCTGATTTTGATAGCAAGAAATTCATATACTATCCCAAAATTGAGTCTCTTTTGCCTGTGACAGTACTTACTAAGTGATCTCAGACCTCATCTCAATCCATGAGCCCTTCATTATATTTTCTCTCCCCTGTCCAGATGCAGGGAGAAGCTTTGGAGGATGTTTGGCACTAGACTCTTTGGAGCTGAAACCCAGGAACATAAGGGTCTTGAGAAAAGGATGGTAATTGGGAGAGGTAAAATGAACTCTTCCTCAGCCAGACTGAATGCAATCCTTAATACTCTCTCTCCTTCAGGACTGAATTCTCAGCAGTGGCTAGTATAGGGCATCCAAGGTGATAAGCTGCCTTTTCCTGATGCATATCAATATGTAAATGTAACATTCTTTCAAATGTTGGTAAGAGCAGAGTTTTTGAGCAACCAGCTGTAATGAAAAGCTGGTGTCTATATATCTACTTACTAGCAGAAATGAAATAGGAGAATTGTAAAAACCCTCAGGTACGTTTGACAATATCCTTACCAGAGCCATAGTACAGCACAGCCTTTTGAAGCATTGGTCGCCCTTTGCTTCAATAAGAAAATTGTATTTGAAAATAAATGGCATCATATGGAGCTTAGTTTAGCAATTATTCACATTGCAGTAAAAACTGGAGCACCTAAAAGAGTTCAGGGGTCTGTTGTATTCACCACAGTAAATGGAGATAATACAAAGTTCAGAGAGCTTTCAACCTAACAAAAAAGGAGTTCGACAAAGAGAAAAAGGAACATGAAAAATTTATCCAAGGTCCCACAATGGCTTGCAGGGAGGCAGGAGCAGAACAACTGGCTGCCTGAGTATGGGTCCCTCTGCCCAGCCTGGAGGCAGCAGGCAGGGGTGGACTCCCTGCCTGCCCCACTGTCCAGCAGTGGAGGAGCAGTGTGAGATGCACCAGGAAACAGAGCCCTAGGAGAGCAGAATGTTTCCAAGCATATATGCTAAAGGATTCCCAGGACTATGCTCCATAAAAAATAGAGTACCTACAAACAAGACATATGGGAGGGTTGTCTGTGGCATGGGCTCTATAGCACAGCAGTTTCTGTATCTGAACTTATTAAGTTTCTGAAAGCAGGTGCTTGAATTATGGCAGCTAGTTTGAAAATTAATTAGCCTCTTTGTGTGTGCAAGATAGAACAAAAGGAAGTCTCTGAAGGCCTTGCGTAAGCTTTATATCGCACCTGCAACACCAGGTTAGCAAGAGCAGCACAGCAGCCCTTTTCCTGAACCTGCCATCAGCCATCAAAATCACATCTGAAAAACACCTACCTGTGAGGATAAAGTTTGCCTCAGTCAAGTATTTTCAGGGGCAAGAAGGCAGACAGCGTGTTCCAGCAATATGCAGCACATCTGCTGCCTCTGCATGCACAGCTGTGCAAGCCACATTGCTGCTACAGTCAACCTTGCAACCACAGGCAGTCAAGTCCTTGAGAGGCATTCTACATCCTGTGCTTTCACTTCCTCTACACCTTTTCCCCCAGTCATTGTGCAAGCAGTCTTCCAACCCTAGGCCCTATCTGATACCAGAAATAAACTATAAATTGGGAAACATTGTAAGAAAAATTAAACAAACTGGGGGAAAAAAGAAAAAATTATGTTTAGTGTTACCTCTCAGCATAGCCTTCATATGACTTAATATCCTTTGAGACACTCAACAAGGTAAGGAAAAAGCTGGCAGCTTTGGGAATGGGAACAGGCTCTCCCCACATCAGCAACAATTAGTTCCTTTACAGTTATATACAGCCAAACTTCAAATTCAAGTTTGAAAAAATGCCATATTGTTAACAGAGTTGGATAATTCAATGTTTAACTAACTTGTCAAGTGATGCTCAACAGGCTGATGTAAACACAAATTCTTGTGTGGATGAAGAGTTAAAACTGGAATCTGCCTGTAAAAACACTGTTTGTTTTCTAGAAGTAGGGATTTTAGATATTTTGTTGTATCTTTGAAGAAAAGCAATGCCTCCTCAGCATTCATATCCTTCAGCAGTTAGGTTCAACTACCTTCAGATTGTCATATGCATATCAATTCAGACTTTTATTTTCCATTTAATTTAAACTCTCTACATGTGGTCAGCTGGTCCAAGGTTACCTTCTGCAATGCTCCGGTTAGAAGTCCAAAATAGACCTTGATACAGGACCTTCCTCTTGGGTTTTTTTCAGTGGCCATTTGGTGATTAAATCTGCAAGCTGTCGTCTCTCCAACGTTTTTTGCCTACCACTGTTCGTGGCATTTGTTCTCCAAACTATATTTGAGAAGTGAAAGTTTCCAACAGTGAAACAGTTCCCAGTTCTCTTTCTCTCTAACAAATAACAGCACTGAACTTTCCAGACACATCCAAGTCTAGCCTAGTGAGTTTATGACAAGTTCCTAATATTTCTAGGGTCCCTTGCCAGCTCTAAGCTCAGTTCTGCAGGGTGAAAGAACATTTAAGGGTTTTTTTTTTTCTGTTATAATGCCAGTGGCAGAAATTAATCTTTTTTTTTTTTTTTTCCTAACTACAGCTTTATTGTATTTCCTCAGCCAGGGTATGACTTTCATGCAGCCTGAGCTTTCCTGAGTGAACTCTTAATTCTTAATATTGATGTGAATTTATTCTCACTTTCTACTTTCCCACTATTGTTTGGTTTAAACCAGAATGTAGTGACCTAGAAATAACCTTTTTCCCCTCCACAGGGAGAGCTCCTGAGCTTGTTTTGTTTTATCTTGTGTAAACTCTGTCATGTGAGCAACATTGGTATAAAATAAGTGGCTTAATTGCTAGATAAAAGGAATTCATTGTCCTTTTCAGATTCAGCCAAATATTAAAACTGCTGATCCACACAGAGTGTAAATCTATTATTTTTAAATTGGTGCCAAATGAACTCAGGTTTTAATATCCATTTTATGTATGTTAAGTGGCTGTTACAGGCTTTATTTATGACAGAAGTGCAAGGTGGCCTGGAATAACGTACTTTGCAAATAATGACTATGAAAAGGACATGTGTTTCAGTTTGCTATTGTTCTTATTAATAAAGAAAGAAACCCTCAGAGCAGTGGAAAGCAGATTAAGCAGCACATAATGATTCACTGCCAGCTGGAAAATCTTTAACAAGGAAAATCTGTAAAACAACAGCCAAAGACAGACTAACCGCAAGGGAGGGGAAAATCACCAACACGCAGGAAGGGGATTGCAAAAGCCTATAAATGTGAGGTCCACCAGCAATCTGTGGCATTATCCTGAAGTTGGGATAGATATAAGAGCTGTCTGGAATAAATGAGGAAACTCAGGACTTAATTTTTCAGTCCTGAGGTCTTCTCTTGTTACCGTCAATGACAAAAATCAGACAAAAATTCTGACACCTTGTTTTCAGTTATTGACCTACAGGAAGCCAGTGACCGAAACCCAAGACCCACCTGAAGTAGTCTGAGTATTTAGGGTACATCAGACTGCAACTACTCAGAAAGACTTTTTCCCACTAGGCACTGCTTTCTTAATCTTAGGTCTTTGTTTTATTTTTCCACACAGGTTCTTAATTACATTACAGTTTGCCAGCTTTTTTCATTAAAGCATTTCTGTGGGTTTTCTACTTTTTCTCTATATGTTTGATTATTCCGTTTTTGCACCTTCAGGGCATATTTCTGTTCCCATACTGGTTGTTGCCAATAGGAAAGAAATTTTTTTTGATTGTGTATTTTCCAGCTAACCAAAGATGGAACGTCTCTATCCATCAGCAGTCTTTATGATTTCTCCATATTAAAGGTAACAGAGTCTCTGCTTCAGATAATGAGAAAATTTGATATCTTCATTCTGCTTTCTACTTTCTTTTTGGGGTGCAAGGCTGAACTAGCATCGGCATTGATGTGACTCAACAGCAATCATATGCAACTCTCAAAACCATCAGAATTAAATGTTCACTCAAACTAGTGGGCCAAAAGCTGTAGACTAATAATTTAAATATACAAACAGCAATGTGCTTTATGTACTCATAGAGGATGAAGTTCTGTCAAACACATTTGCTGCGCTGGGACTTTTCAGGTGAAACAAATTTAACTGGAAAATTTAGAATCCCTAAGCCTGAAATGCTTTCTAAAAATATCTATATTGCCACTGATGTTTAACAAAACCAAGACAGGTCCCAGACAATTAGCCTAATAGTCTTTGGGCTTTCCAAGTCTGCTTTTCCAGGGTAGCCCCTGCTATACACAATACCAGAGGTTTTCACCTGTGTGTGAATACCAAATTGTGAGTGCACTGGAAATTTAGATCACATATACTAAGGAACCCTAACCCCTCATTTCTAATCTCAAGGACTTTGGGAACTCAGCTTTGAAGTTTCAGAAACTACGTCATATGCACATTAGCAAATAATTCCATTTCAAATAACTACATTAGAAAAGATTTTGAAAAACTTTAAAAAAATCCCCTGTTGCTTCAAATGTAACTAAAACACCAGAACAGAAATTCCACCTTTGGACCACCACATCTCAAGTATCTTGCTAAGGTGTACTTTATTGACGCTGCCTCAATAAATAAGTATCCTTCTTTGTTATGCTCATTCTACCTGAACATTTCAGAGAATTATTTTGAGCTATTTTTCCATCAGTAACTACTATGGAACACTGAAAAGCCCCTACCATCCTTGCTTGATGTATTGTGAAGGGACCATTTTCTTTCTGCCCACGCTTTCAGCTAGCTGGGTGTGTGAAGGTCAAGGACAGGCGCATTCTCTCTGCAAGCAGAGCCAGTCTGCAAACCACAAACGCCACTTTCCTATTATCTTCTGGTCCAAGCAGGAACATGCATTTCTCATCTATTACAGGAGTCAGAAGCAGCTCACTCTCTGAGGCACAACTTTTTGAGGACACCTGAAAAGTTGCATTAACCCATTGTCTAGGGAAGGACAATTTTATAGCCCTTAGATCCAAAGAGAATACTTCACTCGGGTGGCTGCCAATTAAGGCTTTATAATATGTAATCAATCTCTCTCTCCTCTACATATACAATCAGTGTGCTGCCAGGAAAAGCTTTTTCACATGATTCTCTAAAACTCTTTTTAGACAAATTTCTAATACTGTATGTGTTATTAACGATTTCCTTTGATAATTCTTGCCTTTCACTTCTAAAGCATTATGCTGTAGGCATGGGAACACAAATTTCTAAGCTGCAGGTAGTTTTCTGTTGGCTTATACAATGCTTCTGTCATCAGGTGCAGTTCCCTGAGAAGTCTGAACTGTCACAGAAGACTATTTGATCAGCTGAGGAAAGAATCAGATCCCACTCTGGCCAGACCCATACAACAACAATAAAAAAACTTCACCTCTCTCACCTCTGTCACTGAACTCTCTAAGGAAGCACTAAGTATCACATGGGGAAAACTTGAATAGCTAATAAATGTCATTGTCTCATCGTCGGAGGTACACTCCACTTCAGGTAAAATCACTAAGTTACAGCTTCCAGCAAGAGAAACAGAACTTTTAAGACTCCAGTGCTATATCAAACACATAGCTGTGCTGTTAATGCAAGTTTCTTGCTGTTTCAACCATTCCTTCCACTCATTTTAAAACCAAGTGTAGAAAGCCTGAAAGCAGAACACTGCACATCTACTTAAAAGTCAACTATTTTCAATAGTCCAGTTCAGCAAAAATTTCAAAACAAATTTGTTCTTGCTGAAAGTGAGATAGTCCCCAACCCAGAACTTACATTATAAGTGAACTAGAAGTTTGTTTGTTTGTTTGTTTTTGTCTTCTGTGTACTTCTGCAGCTGATTATAACTAAAACACATTTAAATTACAAATAATTCAGGATTAGACTGAAATCTGTGTCTGGACAGTCAAGCCAACCTAGGAAAAAAAGAAGACAAAATTCAAAACAAAATCAAAACAGGCAGCCCATCTGGATCTGAAATTTCTTCCTACTTATTCTTCCTACCTACACTCCCTCAGCTTCATTTCACTTCACACTCCATTTCACAAGAAGGAAACAAACAGCCCCCAAATTTTAAGCTTCTTTGAGGAAGCCCATTAAGAACATCAGCGTTTATCATGTTAACTCAGCCTCAATGGCTCCTTTGCCCACAGAGCAAGTCTTGTTAATCAGATCTGAGTACTCCAGTGTCCAGGATGTAAAGGACCTGAGCATTCTTTGGCTGCCATTTTAATTTGCTTCCTACCCAAAAGATTTTTGGTGAATTGTGATAATCCTTCAAAGCAAAGACACAGAAGTAGGTAAGAAGCACCAGCAATAAACCTCCAGGGTGAGAGACATTTCTACTGCAAAGAGGAGAGAAACAAAGAAAACCACATGAGAAACAATAAGCAAAAAATTGGGAGGAGAGAGAGTGTGTGTGTGTGTGTGTGTGTGTGTATCTGCATGTGTGTGTTAAAAAATAATGGCAGTGGAGCTGATAATTGCAGGGAATGGTAAAAAGCAGGTAAAAATCCCAAAACAGGAATGGACAGAATGGCCACAGCAAAATATTCTGCTGGGGAAATTACAAAAGGTTTTGACAGTTGAAAATTCTCCAGGATTTTTGACAGCCTACAGCAGTGCCTTGTGACAGCAAGGTACAAATACACAGTGCATACTCTGTGACAATGCATAGTCTGTGACAATCCACACCACCAAAAGCTTCCTTTTTAATACAGAAGATACACAAACTGCCAAAGCAGCAACAGCACAGACAGGAAAAGCAACTTGCCAGTGAGACATACTCAGCAGTCTGGCTAGGAAAGCTGAAGCAGGCATGAGCTTTCTGGATTCACAGAACAGATCCCCTCCAAACAGCCCATTCCATCTCCCAAACACTGCTAAGCACTTCACGTGCCAGCTTACACTCAACCCACCTGGGTACCAGTGCACATCCTGCATTTGTTTAGCAACAGGCTGACCACCAACACCAACAGTCCAGTCCCCTGACAGCTTGCACAAGGTATTCAAATGCTTGAGAATTACATGATCCATATGAAAATTGTACCAGTCCCCATCCCTGACTTCCAAGTGACACTCAAGGTGGAAACTCTGGCCTCGTTATCTTACTCAATTATAGTAAGAAATGGATGCAGCATCTTCCTACTGCTCTCCAGGCAATTTGCACATTTCCTGAATGTAATTTTGAATGCTAGTAACACTCAATCCCTGCCACACAGAAAGCAACAGGTAAAATTAAAAAAGGCAAAAACAGTCAAAATACAAATGTATGTGCTTAGAAGGACAAAAACGTTATGAGTGTCTCTGTCAATATATGGATAACAGGAAGAAATGTTAGAGACCTACAGAGTGATAAGAAACTCTGAAAGAAAATAAGGATATTTAACAGGGTCAAATATATCTAGATATTCTGATTTTTAAAATACCACATAATTCATAATATGACAACACCCTGTTCCACAAGGTATATGGTTCTGATCTACATAGATCAAAAGCACATGCAGAAACTTACCTAAGTATATACAGTGCAAAAACAGGTGATGTCATGGATCGTAGTGTAACTTCAAACTTTTTAGGGGTTTGGAAATGAAGACCAATTTAATTAAAGTTGTAAAGACATCACTGACAATTCTTTTTCAGCCTGACATGAACACAGTGTTAAATTCAGGTAGCACTTTACAGCCTCTCTTTAACACTGCAGAGGACAACTTGCATACATATCATGGCATAAGATAAGAGTACTTTTCTTAACACAAATTTCCAGCCTTTGCTCCTCTCCTGGCTGATGTTGTGAGCATTGTGGCCTGTTCACAGCCTCCAGACTGCCAGTCCCTGAAGGCCATCATGTCTGGAGTCATTGGCAATCTGAACCACATCCATATGACTTTTATTTATACAACTGAACTTTCATTTTCACAAGAAACCCTTGCTTCTTTTGTACTAGAAGGAAAATGGTGAGGTTCAAAGAAGTTGCACATTTCTGTCATGTGCCTTGAGAGGCACACAAACTTCAACAAATGAACAAAAATTATAACCATCTTCTCTATGACTTTTCCTCTCCTTAGTACCCTCTCTCTTGCCACACCCTTATTATAGTTTTATTATATAGTTATATTGCTATATTTCTTTCACATTTTTTTTTCTTCCCCCACATTTTTAAGCCAAAATACTTTCTAATGTTTATTTGAATAGTAGATGTTACCAAGAGGAATAATTCATGTCTAAAGCCACTTTTAACTCACTCATGCATCACTAGCAAATGACTTGTAATAGTGGTTTGTAATAATACTGTGTACTGAAGCATTTTTGAATGGTTTTCAAAAGGAACACATCTATTTATCATCTCTCACTTTCATAGAAAACCCTGGATAAGAAAATTCTCATTTGAGTGTCAGCCACTTCTCTTAAGCTCTCTGAAGAACAAAGCAATTACTGCATATTGCCTCTGACAATTTTACTTATCTTTAATCGGCTCCTGAAAATCTATTCCAATTATCAAGAGAAACACCACATAAAATCACTACATGAACCATAAAGGCACAGTAGAAGAGTACCAAGGCTTTTTCTTCACAGACAAACCAACTGGGCTTTGGAATGGGCTGCCCAGGGAGGTGGTGGAGTCACTGTGCTTGGAAGTGTTTAGGGTAAGACTGGATGTGGCACTTAGTGCTGTGTTATAGTTCACAAGGTGGTGTTTGGTTATTTGGACTCTATGATCTCAAAGATCTTTTCCAACCTAGTTGTTTCTGTGATAAGAAGAAACGTCCAGAAAACATTTACAAGCTAGCATGTGGATTTAAAAAAAAAAAGCCTAGAAAAATGAGTTGTGATGTCCTCTTACCCTTTTGCTTCCTTATGAAAATATTCAGAGAAATGTAGATACAGAGAAAGCAGAACCAGGTAAACAACCTGGGCCTGCATACATAAAGAAATTTTTTATGGTGACACTTGAGACATAGAAATCAGTTGGATGAACCCAGTATTTAGATACAGCAAACAAGAAATTGCTTCCAAGAACAACGGGCAGGCTTGGTTGCAGGCCATGAAGCTGCTCGCGTTGTTTGATACCTTTTGAAAAGACTGAGGCTTTCATTTTTTTCTGAAAAATAAATGCATTTGGCCTTCATATTAAGGTGAACTCTGCTGTAGTGGAGCTTACTGCAGCAGGCTGGAATGCAGAGTAGGATCAAGGGAGCACCAAACCAGACTTCTGGGCCACCTTGAGTACAGGACCTCTCAATGTCTGGAAATTGCCCAAAAATCTTCTTCTCCATTCTGAGAAAAATCATTATGACTGTACTCATTCATAAATGTGCCATGTGCAATGATATATTCAAAAAAAAGCTTAGGATGCTAATCATGGAAGTGAATCTAAACATTTATTGCCTTTTGAATTCTGTGCCAAACTTGCTGTCCTTGAAAACTCTCTCATCTTTAATAAGGAGTAAAGATATGAAAAAATGTTGAAGTCAATTTCCTTAAAACTCCAGGGTTATTTATCCTTCCATGAGAAATACAGACTTTGTATCCATTCTCTTTTTTATAAATTTCTACTTTTCCCTCCATATATGTTTTCTTTTCCCTTTACATCTTTCTCCTATAAACCCATCCACCACGTGCACTCCACATGCCAAATTATTTCTGTCATCACATTACACAAATGACTGTTAGAAGAGATAAGAGAAAAAAAGCCAGAAAACCATGATGACACCCATCTCCTCCTAGTGCCCTTATTATCTCTGTCCTGCTCTAGGCTTTCATATTGCAGGGACTTGTTTTAACATTTCCCCTGTCCCATGGCCCAGTGTGCAATGTCATGTGCCACAGCATGCATGCAGTTGTAGGTCATCTCTGTCATGAAGAAAATGGCATCAGGCAAAAGGAGGACAAGACAGGAAAGGTGAAAAACACTGCCTAGGAGAGTAGTAGAGGTCCAGCTTCTACCACCTCACTGCTGTTTCCACTTAACTATTTCTGCACGTGCCAAGCCAAGTCTTGGATCATTATACTTTTTAATCAATTTGTGCTGCTTCTGGATATTTTTATATAATTGTAAAGGGCTGCTTATTGATGAGCTGTTTTTATAGCTGCAAGACATGCCAAACATTCAGAAGTGGCACGTGTTTCAGCAAAGGCAACTATAACTTAGAGAAGAGTCTGACTTTTGCATGACAGTTTCTTACTGGATATAATTGTGGTTTGAAAACACCTGCCTTCATAACACGTAACTACCTTTTTCTTAATAATCTTTATAGTAAAAATATATCTCTTTGAGCTGGGTTAGTGCAATCAGCTGAGTCACAGTACTTGAGCACATTAGAAGCTTCTTTAAAGCTTCTAATGACTGACTGTCAGAGTAGTTAGATAAGATTCTTCTATGAACTTGCAGACTACACATAGCAGAAACTCAGATCTGAATAATTCATGGAAAACAAAAGCAAAATTACTTGCATTAACATTTTACATGCTGCATTTAAGACTAACCTAAGAAAGTAGTCTTGAAAGGGATTAAATACTCTGAGTGGAATACCTTGTCTCTTTTTACGCTCGACATCATTTACAATAAAGCGATTACTGTCTTAAAACAGATGTGTTTGTTTATTTACTTTCTACATTCAAGTATTTCTAGTGACTTACTGTAGAAAACATGTTCCAAAAAGCAGAGCTGGTCTCCTCTCAATGAATGTAATCAGATTAAATGCAATGGAAAATTTGCTAATAGGATAGATTGAAAAAAACACATCTTAAAATCCACAGTAGTCTTATGGTGTTCAGGTGTTATTTTTAACTACAACAGTATTGTTAAGAGGTGCCATATGGCATTGTATATAATACATCACCCCACTACGTTGTGACCTTCTAAAAGGAGACAAAAAAATCTGTCAAATTTGGAACTCCCCACAGTGATGGCCTGCCTTCCTCATCTGCGACCAGCACCGGTGCTGTCCAAGAGGCTGCACAAGGGTTCCTTGCTCTCATCTCCTTTCAAGTAACCCTTCTTTTTCCAACAGGTGAGCAATAAAGCTAAGAATCCCCCATGCCCCCCTTCCTTATTATACCATAAACTTCAATATTTACTCACTGACCAGGACTTACTAAAAAAATTATCTCAGGACCGGGTGGAGTGTTCTACTTTGGTTGAAGAAGCAGACGCCTTCAGTCAGAGTTCTTGGTGAGGCAAAAGATTGATCTCCTGACACTCTTCACTTGCTGTTAAAGACAGATAAAAAGCCAGTCTCACACAATAATATTTCTTCTTTATGTGCACTCATTAAACCAGAAGTAAATGGGTATGTTTTGTTCTGCCCTGGCCTCATGGCACTGTCCTCATCACTCAGACTAGCAGTAAGCTCCAACTGCAGAGAACACATTAATTTCAGAATCTACCCTAAGGAAAAGAAAACCAACACACAGGGGCTGGTTGAAGTGGTTACCATATGAAAGACCACATTCCACTGATATTAGGAATATTTGAAGGCCGAATGTGGAGAAAAACTGAAAAGAATTAAGAACTTAACTAGAAGACAAGCCAAAAATATCTGCACAATGTCAGTCCCACACAATGAGCTGCTGGATCAATCTTCTACCAATGACTCCATATCATTGTTTCATCTATACATCATAATCAAAACTTTTAATTTACAAGAAGATCATTTTACAAAGAATGTAAATCATGCCTTTATTTAAATTTATTACAGATTGTTAGCAGTTATTTTATCTAAAATTGAATTTGATACATTTTTAGCTACAGGTATTTTATCTGTATAAACCATATTTGTAACATCAGTTCATATTTGTAACAGTAATATAAAAATACCTTAAAAAATACACTGAGAGCTGTCTTCAAAAAATCTGAGGGTTTGTAGTAACTCATTCATCTTTCAGGTTTGAGGAAAACCAGCTAAAAGGTATAACTCTAAATCACATGAGTGCATTTTCACTCACCTGCAGACAAATATTAGATTGCAGATTTAGAATTTTTTTAATTGACAAAGGCATAATATTATAAAAAATGACATTGCACGAGCCTACAGCAGTTCCAAACAAAAAGGCAAAACCCTGCTGGAACAACTAAACACCTGCACTCCACCTTGCTACTTAGTTCTACCACGTCAAGATCCAAGACACACAAACCAGAAAATTGATAGCATCCTTCCTGCAGCATTTGTTGTTATTCTCCTAAAAGCTATTAATACTCACTAACTAGGTAGGTGCAGGTCCTTGAAGGCATGGGTGGTGCCTTTGTCAACTTTGGATACATATTACACTTCCCCACACAACCCTTCCTATTGCCTCCTTCATGTTTCTCTTTACTGCTGGCATTAGTATGAGCTTCCTTGTATCTTCCTCCTTCCCTTCACTCCTTATGTCAGGCTGAGCAGCAACAGCTTCTCTTTGGCATCCACAGCCCTTCATTGTCAAGCACAACAGCTGTTTGTTTTTTCACAGTCACAAGCTTAGTTTGTTTTCCACAAGCAATTTGCTTTCACATTTTAAACGCTTGAGCCACTTTGGTAATCGTGAGTGATAACCTGACAAACTTTTTCCCCGCTGAAGAGAGTACACATGTTAGACTTGCCAAAACAGAGCAATGTTTCTTCAGCTTCAATATCAATTTGTTTTACTCCTCAGATGATGGAAGCAGCTCCAGCTGCTAAGTACTGGACCATGAAGAAAACCCACAAGAACATGAAAGGTCCATGTATTATTCAAGTTGCTCTGAGACAGACTTGTGGTGAACAGACCTTGGTCTCATTTAACACAAACCACAAGATAATGAACAGTTAGTAACCACTAGATAATCTATAAGTAAAGAGCTCTTAAAGTGGTAAAAAAAGCTCAATAAAAAGTTATTCTCCCATCAGCAATCCCTTTTGGTAGCAAAATGTGGGGTTTTTTAAGAGGGTTCTTTACAAAACCTGTGGGTTTAAAGAGAGAGTTCTTTACAAATGCTACTATTTCTTTATAAAACCCTAACATTAGTACTTTCAATGTATTTTATATTATATACAAATCAGAAGCTTCCTTTTTGCAGTGAGAAGTGATGTATGGCTGTGCAAGAAGAGCTGAAACAGCATGTGCTTGGTTCTACGGTTTTGATTTATTACATTAAGTTGTGAGAAAACAAAGGTTACCTCAAAATACTGGAGCACATATGTTCAGGGAGTTATTTTTAATCTTGCATAGATTTCACCTAAGAAAACAGGTTGGCTTGTGCTGTGCTGTGTGTACACAATAGCTTGTGGGCCAGAACGTACCTGAAGAGTCTATAAGCAGTGTGATTTCATTAAAAAAATCAGTGATGCAACAGAGAAAGATTCATATTTACTGCTCTATTGCCAGCATCTGCCAACAACTCTTCAATATTCTGACAAGCATCAAGTTGGCATTGATGCTGTTACTTTTAATTAAACTTAAATTGATGTGTGCCATGTTTGGGGAAGATGATTTTTACTTTTTAGCATCAACTGTTTGTGCTTTTGAAAACAAAATATTCTAATTTTTTTTCTTTCATTATAGACTGCAAATATCTAGTAAACATTCATTTTTCTTCTACTAAAGAATTTTTATTATGGAAGGGAATGACAGATTAAATAGGTTTTTACTAGCAAATTACTCAAGGGTTGAAATAGTGAGAACATCATTACTAAAAAAGTTCCATTCAATCATTTCATAATAGGATCCAACCCCATTTTCCTTCACTGCTCTAATAAAAATTTGTGTCAGTGGTGCCAAAATCTTCCAAGCCTTGTTTGTATTTCAAACAAAATGTATTTGTTAACTTAAGATAATACCATGAAACAAGCTCTGCACTTTTCCAGAACAAGATTGGGAAACGATGTTCCTATGGCTTTCTCAGATTGCGAAGCTTTGTGTCATAACTCAATAAAACTTTTATTATGTAAAGCAGAGGCAATGCACATAATAGTTAAACAGATTCAAATGTGTACCACTATAAGCATTCTGGAAAATACATTTCACATATGATCAACAGAGGCTGTTGTGTATTTGTGTTCTCAATAAGTTCCCTTTATATTGGACTTGTTCTAGTGCAGACTTTTACAATTCCCCCTGCTTTTGTTCTGTGAAAGAAATTAAACCCAAAAGAACTCACTCTCTGCTGCTTGCTCAATGATTCAAGCTCAAAACCTCTACAGAATGCACTGGGAGTAGGAGACTGAAAGAACTTATAGAGAGCAAATATTGTGCCATGATGGATACTCATGAGAGCTCACGTGCAACCAAAGTCTTGACCTTTTCCAATCTTCACTGCTTCATTTGTCGACTTAAATTGTACACCATTATATTATAGTGAAGGTAAGGGGTTTTTTCTTAAACTTGATCATAAAAACAGCTTCTTTTTACCTACACACATACTTTTCAAGATTTGCCAACTCTCTATCCTTTTTTTTTTCTGCCAGCACTGATTGCTGTTCTAGCTAAGTTAAATGAGGAACTAAGTTTAAATTCCTAGTTTTGTAAATTCAGTTGCCTGAGAACACAGCTGTGTGCCCCAGAGAAGTGCCCAATTCAAAGATATGAGCCTGATGTATAGACAACATCTAGCCAGGTTTAGCCAGTTAGCCTTGGAAAAGACAAAGCAACTTTGCTGCAGGCTCCACAGGGAAGTGTAGGAGTTCTTTCTTGCTGGGGATCTCAGCCTGCCCCCAGGCAAAGCAGGCGGCCATCCATGGAACACTGCAAGATGCTGCTAACGATTCCAGCTCCAATCTCAGCTCCACCAGCTGCTGCCAGGCTAAGCAGCAAACTGGATGAGACCAGTGGAGTAACTGTATCACCCTGGTTTGAGTTCTTTTAGCATCAGCTTGGGGATATCTACTTATTGTCTTACAGAACATTTTAATCCTATGAAATTTATTGAGGATAGCATCTAATTACATTAAAGTTTGAATATCTGATTTAAAGGAAATGTACCTCAAATATAAACAAAAATTTCTTGAATATCACACTTGAACATTTGAGACGGCAACTATTATCTTTCTTTCAAAATTTCACTTTTCTGCCATTTAATGAATTATATATTTTTTTTTTAATGTCTTGCTCACAGCATTTCTGAACCATATTTCCAGAAGGCTTTCTCCACTCTGATTATGACTACATGATTACTATAATTTGTGAGCTGGAATATTTTAAAGCATAGAAGTGTCATAGATGGCGGTATTCACTTGCTAGGAAAACAGCCAGCCTCCCATTATTTCTCCAGTGAAAACATTTGACTAATGAAACTGGTGATAGACCAATTGTAAAGGCTCCTCTGGGACACATTTCATGGCAATACAGTGTGCTTCCTCTCAGCCCATTACTGCCCTCTCTGGATTTCAGGATGAAAATAAACTCAAAAGGAGTTCCAAGTCTGAATCTCATTTAAAAGTTTGTTGGATCTCCACAAGACTAGCAGATGTGCTTGTCTGTTAATTTCTCTCATCCTCCTATCTCTGGTGAAGAAATTTATCAGGTTATTAATTGCAATGAAATATCAATCATTAAATAAATATGAGAGCATTTTAGAAGGCTTTAAAAATCTGTACATTCTGTGCCCCTCTGCAAAACAGTAACAGATGTTGAGCCAGCTTTCAAACAGATCAGTGACGTGGAGTCAATGTTTCTTTATATGTATCAGTTCCTGGACACAAACAGTGTCAGATTGGTTTGGTTGTGGTATTTTTGACAAAATATTTTAGGTCTGGGTTCTTTTTTATTTTGGGTACAGATGAGGGCAAAGTGTTAGAAAATATTAATTTGCCAAAACCAAAATTGTTGGAAAGACATTACAAAGAACTAATATCAACCCTGTAAAATAATTTAACACACTTGTTTAAATTCTTTAAGGTCACACATGCAAGTGAAATATTAGAACTAGACGGATAGGGCTTAAACACTGCAATGAAAATTAGCTGCAATATATAAGCCACATCAAACCAGTTACCCACAAGCCTGTTCTTCCCCACTTATTCATCAGAGCAATGAGAAAAAATGTGACTTTAGATAGCCTAGCATTTGCCAAAAGAGTTGCCCCACATGCAAAATTTTTTATTGAACCACTAATACATATTTTGTTCAGGTATCAGTCTTTAGATTTCACTTGAGTCTTATTTACCACTTAAAAACTCCATTAGATCATTTAATTTCCTTTTGTATCAGCCACAAAAACTGTCCATCATAGGTCAAAAGGGTTGAGAGCTGCATGCTGCAGGGGTACTTCAATGCCCCATGAGCTGTTTCGCTTCAGTCAAATCTATTTCCTCTCTTTATACTTGCAACTACACAGCATCTCTCCCTCAATTATCAGTCTGCATGTCTCCCAAATCACAGAGCAGGGAAAATCCTGAAAATTACTGATTTTCAAATTTTACATAATAAGTTAATTTTTTTTTTTAAATCTGAAAGTTTCCAGTAATAATTTGTCAGCTTAAGTTCCTACATGTTCTTTTGCTTTTCCCAAAGACACAGTCAGTCTGCTCCTTTCTGAGAGAGTAACACCTAGTGGCAACACCTGAGCACTTCACAGCACTTCTAGTACACTCCATGGGAGGGCACGGAACAATTTGCCACATCTCAGCATCCTCCTCAGCACCCTGACTTTCTTCCAGGGAGCCAGAAAAAATCCTATCTGCAGCTGGGTCAATGCTGCTGATTTTACTCTCACCATAACTTTTCTCAGGGTCTAAACCAAAAGCAGCATCTATTACAGCATAGGACAAAAATTATTCCCTCAGAACCAGGAATGTGTTCAGGGTACTTGTGGCACACAGTCTCCTTCAATAGCTCCTCCTGTCCTTATTGCTGTTTAATACTCCAAGCACTCTTCCCTCTGTGATTCCCAACATAAAAGTGCTCATCCTTATGGCACAGCTAGGCAGGAGCTTTGGTGGAACACACTCTTCTGGTCACTCACAGGGAAATGTCCTAGGAGCCTGCTGGCTTGGCTCAGAGTTCCTGCCCTGCCCTGCCCAGCACTTCTGCCAGTGGAGCTTTGTGTCCAAAATCTGAGGATTTTGTGTCCTATGTACAAACACTACTGGGGAAGACAATGCATCGGCAGTGGAAGCTGTCCTTTGTAACAGCAAAAACTTAGATGCAGCTAGATGTTGATTTTAGGTAAAAGGACATATTGTGATCAAGGCATTGGTTGGATCCCCACCCTATAACTTGGTGGAGGAATGTGGAATACCAAATGAAATATTACCATTATTATTGTGATAAGTTGCTGTAAATAAAATTTTCTATTCTGCACTGAAAAAAAAGCACACTATAGTTGATCACTGTAAAAAAAAGTTACTTTTACTTGTACTATTTTAGGAAAGCTTTCACAGACTAACTGCAAGAGGGCATGCTATAAAACAGACTGATTCATTCACTACTCTGTTAATGGAAAATTGTGTGTTTCTTATTAGTTGTCTGAGACTGAGTTAGGTGTTGTAAGGCATCTCTGAAATAATCTCTGACATGGAGGTCAAGAGCATTGCTGAAAGGCAAGATTCCCTGTTCCAGAGATTCACAACACAGATTTTCTTTAGTCTCCTCTCAGAAACTGTGATGCAAGCATTCCACAATTTCCACTCGTATGGAAAACAGTCTTTTGCACTATGCAGTAATTTTAAATTGTTCCTACTTGCACCATTCTAAAAATAATGTCCTCCACAGCAATTTTAAGTTACAAGATTTTCTTATATTGCTCTTTATGTTCATTATACAGCTTTTCAGATTTGCATTACAGATTAAAGAACTTCTCTCCTCCAGAAGCCAAACCTGTGTTTATGGCACTCTTCATCTCAAATTTATATTGTACATGAATGTATCTCTGGCAACTTAGCATGAGAATTTTATTTTGACCGGGTACAGGAAGAGAGCTTTCAGAAGCTGTCATAAGCATGAGTCTCACCCGTGCTATTAAGTCCTTTTTTTAAAGTCTTTTCTCTCTATAGCATTCTGCCAATATCACTCTGCTCATCTGGGTAAAACAGGATCTTAAAATCACAGCTAGGTTCAATGTAAATCTTTAAAATTTTCCTCGCACCAAATTTTATTCTCCTTTTCTTGGGTGTTGCACTAAAAAATCTTCCTCCTCCTTCCCTAGATAACCCTGAATCTCTTCTCCCCTTCTCTTTTGGGTTGTGTATGAAATGCTCTGTAAAAATATGCATAGTTTTGCACTGCTGTAGATATATTTAGAAGTAATTTAAGAAACATAGTAGTCAACTGTGATAAAAATTATTATTATCATGCAAGGAAGTGTTTGAACATCCTTCTCAGAGATTCTGAAGTCACACTGCCAGACAGTATGAATTTCTATCATTTAATTTATTCATTCTTCTAAAGAAAGAGCTTAACTTTAGTTATATTTAGGTTCAAGCCTGGGCAGGGGGATGAGTAGCTCTGTCAGTGACAAAAGATGGCAAAGATGATTTATGCAGGTGTCATTCAATGAAATTTATATCGTTCTCTCAAGCATGATAATTTAAAACAACATATTTAGCGAATCTCTGGATTCAGAAAGCATCCTAACACCAGATGGAAAGAATCCTTATGATTCTAATGAGAATACAGAAAACAGGAAATACCTAATTGTTGTTTCATGACATCTGGAACAGTCTCACCTTCAGCAATGAAGGATAATCTTTCACCAAAAAGGCAATGCTGAGGAAAGTACCTGACAGAACTTAGGCATTTAGAACTTAGAACTTATTCCTCTTAGGCAGGGAATGATAATTAAACATGTCCCCACAGGTAACATGTTGAACTGTTCACTCTTGCCTGAAATGTCAGGTGGGAAGTTTTGGGTGGAAGGTATCTACATTTGAGGTTAACACAGACAAGGATGTGGAAGATGTACATGACAGACCATTTGAAAATGGAAAAATCTAGTGGTAGAGATAAGGTTTGTCCCTCATAAGCATTATAGCCTGTGCCAACCATCCTCATCTCCATGTGCAAGAGCCCTGTATTGTACAGCCTTACCCTGATGCCTCTTGTTTTATTTCGTTCAACTTTATTCAATTAAAACAACCCCACTGCGGCTCTTACCGTTTCTGTGTTGAAAATCACTACTGAAATTAATGGATGATGAAGAAAATCACCTTTGGATGGGGCAAAGCAAAATAAGAATTGCCATAGCAGAAACTCTCATGAGAAACAGAGCTTTTCTGAAGAGCTCTGGAAAGTGGAAATACAGTCATCCAAACAGATGCTGTCACCCATGCCAAAACCATTCTCCATGCCAGGAAATCTGTACTGAAACAGAAGTCATTTTTTAATGTATCCCAGGGATGAGACATAATATAGCTATAGCCTGAACTGTGAACTTATTTTACCCCTGAAAGACCTCATTGCCTCTAGAATGACACTAAAGGTTTACAGCTACTCTTTGCTGTTGCAGACTTTTCAGTTTCATGCATTTCCATTGACAGTCTCAGTAGAATAACCTCTGGCAAGATAGAGCCAAAGAAGAGAGATTCCATTCAGACAGCAATTTTTTACAGGAGAAAAAAAAATAAAAGGGCTAAAAATAAACTCATATGATAAGTGCAGTTTAAAAAAAAAAAAAAAAGAAAAAGGTCATACAGAATACTTAAGTGTGGGAGTGACTTATTTAGAGCAGGACAGCAGAAAATTGTTCAAGAGCAGCCTATGAAGCCCATAAAAGAAAAAGCAATAAGGGTATCAAAAGCAGCTTTCAGGTACATGCAAAAAGACAGAAACACCAGTCTATCAATTAAACATGCCTTGAGAGAAAACAAAAAGTAATTTGTTTACTATGGTAAAGAACGTAGGATATAATATTTAAAACAGCTATGTATAATTAAACTTGATTCATTTTTCACAGCAATTGTACACAAATTCCATATATACTGGCAACTGAGAAAGACATGCATTAGCAAAACATCTTTAAAATGTGCCTTCTGCTACAGTAATAGTATCACAGAATCACAAAGAATCACAGAATTTGCTAACTTGGAATGGACCCATGAGGATCATTGAATCCAACTCGTCTCCCTGCACAGGACCATTCCCAAGAATCACACCACGTGCCAGAAAGTGTTGTCCAAATGCTTTGTGAACTCTGTCAGGCTGGTGCTGTGACCACTTCCCTGGGGAGCCCAGTCCAGTGCTCTAGTTTTCACAGAAAAGGTAGAAGCTTAATTTTCCTAGATAGCTTTACTTCTCTAAAGTATAGCTGAAATTGGCCATATTTGCAAAAGCCATTTGAAAAAAGTGAAAAGAAGTCCACACAAAACCTGTATATATATGGACGCTTAGAACCAAAGGATTGAAATAAATGGCAGAGCAAATCAAAGGTGGCAGGTTTATTGGACAGGGGTGAGGTAAAGAAAATTACATGAATGAGCATTAGCTGATTCAAAAAAAACCCAAAAAAAACCCAAAAAAAACCAACCCAAAAAACAAAACAAAAAACTCCCAAAAACCCAAAAATCAAACCAAAAAAATACAAAACAACCCAAACTGAGTAATGATCAAGAGGATGAGAAACAAAAATAGCTTTGCAGGAGGGAGAAAGAAATTGCTGCTGCATGCTAGGTCAGCACAGGCATCCAATCAAGCAGCAGGAACCATGCTGGGGTTCACTGATAAACAGCATAAAGTTACTCACTAAAGTCATAATATAACGAACACAATCTACTTTGTAGCAGCAGAAAAGATAGAAATTTGAAAGTGAAAGGAATTAATTTGGAGGACTGACAGGGCAGGAAGGCCAGTAGCAGCTCACTCACAGGGTCACTGTAGCAAAGGAGGACTTAGAATAAACACCAAGATTCACAGATTAAAAGTTTGGAGCAGACTGGGACAACAGCTTGTACCAGCAGGAGCAGGGATGCTAAGTGTAGTAGGTGGAATAACACAGGACAGAAAATAAAGTTGAATGATATAAACACAGATGGAAGAATGATTGTCTTCATAATACTTTCCTCATCACCCAAGAGCACAGGAAAAATTTAACAAGTAATATTATAATTTGCAAATCCTAGAAGGCAGACACGATTGTAAAAGTTACAGACTGAACTTATACTTGGTCTACAAAACACTGTGATAGCTTTAACAGCAACACAGCACATAATTTAACCAAATGGGATCCCAGGTGCTGAAAACTAGTTTAAACATATGGACACACAATTCTTCAAAGACTCAAATGAAGGGGGAGTGTGTGTGGAAAGGAAAGATATGAAGTTGTGCCCAAATCCCGTAACAACTCAGATTCATATCATAAAGTTTCTACAAGTAAAACATTTTGCCTTTACCTGTTTACTTTCTCTCTTAATTTGCTAAGGAAGAGGAAGACACAGAGGCAAGGCACTCATTTTTGATGCAGATAGATCCAACACCTTGAAAAACCCAGGTTACCATTCAGACTTCCAGCTCTGACAGTGTAAATGCAATGACAGCATGGATTGCACTAACATGAATGAGATAATGCTCTTCCCTCATAATGTCCTTCCAGCAATGAGAGCTGAAAGAACTAGCAAAGTCATCCTCACAACATGGTTTCAGATGGTATGAAAACAGATGTCTCTCTCCAGTGGTTGCTGCTGCCTCAAAGGAAAGCAAGGTTTAACTCACGTGGCACTGCTACCATGAGATTGCCTGTGCCTGGCACCTGGACAGCTGAGTGCAGCTTACTGGATCTTTGATGGTGGGGAGACAGGTTATGCTGCTCTGAATGCCTAGCAGCTGAGGGCATGGATGGCCATTCATGTAAGATCAGCATGAGCAGGGCTGCCCAAGCTCCCTTCCTCGGGGGGTGGGATGAGAACTCAAGATTGTTCTTCACTTTCCACCATCTCCACTCTCAGAAGTATCAAAAGGTGCTGAGAGATTTCACATATTCCAAATTGCAAAGCAGCTTTAATTTATCTACATCAAGGAAGAATCTCATGCAGTGCTACCTAGAGTTAATGTAAGAGCCAAGGCTTGGGCATAGAATCTCTGGTGAAAAACACTGTGTACATCTTGCTTACTCCTGAGTTTAACTTCATCCAGTCCCTTATTCTCTCTTTTCATTATTCTGTTTTGCCAGCATTTTTTTCTCTGCCTCAACTGTTCTTTGCTAGTTGCTGCTTTCCCTTAGTGCAGGTACAGCACACCCACAGTGTTTTCTCTGCAATTAAACTGTGGTAGTGCACAGCCTGGCTAGCTTGCTGTTTACTAAACAAGAAAGCAAGCTGCTCACTGAAAAGAAAAACCAAGGTTTTTTTTAATCATTCACATCTTTCTGAGCAGCAACGAAATCCTGGCACAACCTCTCCTGTGGACTTGCTACTCATTGCAGGTTCAAACTCTGCTGGCACTCATTAAGAAAGAAGTTTGGCAACAAATGAAAGTCATAGTTCCTGGTAAAAGTGGTTCCCTGATCCAGCTGGTAGACTGCTCAATCCTCCAATTCCACATTAGAAGCAGCTCTGAGGGTTAGCCAGGCTATTGCAATGATGAGGCATAAGCACAGAGCACTGGGAATTTTAACTTCATTTTCTTCCTGCACCATGAGACAGACAGATCTATCTGCTGGGCTTATGATGTCCCAAACACTGAATTCCCCAGGGGCTGTTACCACAAATAACTTCTATTCTTTTCCACTGTTTTGGGTTATTTTGCCATTTCCCAAGTTACCTTGTCTACTAAATGCCGGATGTTTAAAGTCAGGGTTTTTAAGGCAAGTCACTCTTTTTTTGGTGACACAGTTAAAAGTGTGGGAGTTTTCATGGCAAGCAGTAGCCCTAAGGGAAGGAGGAGCAGCAGGTAAAGAGGAAACTAAATCCTTCAGTCCTTATTACTTAACAGGTATCAGAATTAAAATCATTAGGATGCTTTAAAACCTGCCTGTAGTGAGCAGAGATATATATTGTGGAGTCACTTACACCCTCTATCCTGAACATTCAGTTCAGTAGAAGAGCAGAATCCAGAATTGTGGAGCTGCTGAAGCCTAAGTGGGTATTAGATATTGAACATTTTTGATTATTTGTTCTATTTTGAATTATCTATTTAATTTGAATTTCTATTTAGCCTAAGTGCACTATTTTGTAGGCTGCTGTGATTTCAAATAATTTTTCTTACTTTACAGCTGTGAAGAGTGAGAGGGAAATGTCAGTTCTAACCACCAGTGACCTCAGTTTTGTAAAACAAGGATAAGAAATCAGTGCATTCCTGGGATTCCTGCTCTGGACTATCCCTATATTACATTGTGCTGAGTGAAATTCAGTATAGTAGTTCTTGTTGTTATCATAAGCCAAGCGTGAGTGCCACACAATTGTCACATGCTGTCATCATTGCCATGTGCCAGGCACATGATTCTCTTCTAAACCAAAACTTGCCACCATATTCCAACTATGTTTTTACCAATGTTCAGGATCTCACATTTTTCCAACTCTTCCATTTCACTTACCTTTTTCCTTCTGATAGTTGTGTTGCACTGTCAGCTTCTAATTCACACTTCCTTCTAGATTTTTTAGTGAACTGCTACCTGCACAGTTAAAGTCAAGGGAGAATCCTCAATTTTGTCATCAGAGTAACTGGTAAAAAGATTGAATTGTATTTCAGACAGGATGGATCCCTGAAATATCCTACTTTGTTTACTCATCCAGCCTGTCTTTTTGTCCCATGGCTACTGAAATTCTTTTTTACTAGTAACAATTAAATGCATTAATCTAGTTTGCTTGTGGGAATACAGTGCATATTAGCAAGAAACCTTTACTAAAGATATCCAACATCTGTTTCTTTTTTTCGTGTAAAAGCCAGTTACCTCATCACTGGAAGAAATTAGATTGGTTTGACATGACTGTTTCCAACAAATACACATTGACTGTTACAAGCCAGAAGTTTCCCACATATGTCATACTTGCTAGTAAGATGCCTGCGAAAAAATGACATCAAGACCTTTAGCTTTTATCTAAAAGGTAATTAGAGACATTTCCTTGGTATTATAGAGGTAGCACCTTACTCACATTGCATTTTAAATAGTTTTTCAAATGGTGTCCCAAACAACCACATGGAAGAAGAAAGCCTGTAGGAAGACAGAGATTAATAGAACTAAGCCCAAGTATTTTTAGAATTTTAATAGTACCCATAAACAACCATGATCTTAACAAAAATGTCCAGATTTTAGGGCATTTAACTCTTTCTGGGGCGGAAGGAAAAATAGATGTTCTTCTCAAGCAGAAAAAAGCTACTTGAAATCTGAATGCTACCACTTCACCAAAGTGGACCCCAGCTTTTATTCTGGTAAGCATCACCTCTGCTACTCAAAGTTATTAAACTTATCCAGATTTTAAACTAACAATGGGTTCCACTGATATCAGCTGTCTCAAGGGGATTTGTAAATTGGTTTTATAATGGATTTGATTGTCCTCTGGATTACTTAACATTGATTTTTATATTAGCTGTTTCAGAAATTTTTACTGAAGCCATTGTTAACTGATATGAATATTAAAGAGTGAGAGAAGACAATTATACTTTTTCTGAGATATTCAGTTCTTTGTTTTTCACAGAGTTCCAGACTAATATTGGGGAAGCTGAGATAAATACTATGTGCTCTCCTAAAATAATTAAAATAAAGCAATTAAGTACTCAATTCTTCTAATGTAACTTAAATATTTAAGTTTTCAGGAAAATTTACAGGGCCTGGGTTTCCATTTCTAGACCCAAATAGGCTTTTTTCCAATCATACCAGCAAAAAGTCGTGCTAACAAATCCCTCTTGATTCAAAGATCACCAGTGGCCTCGGTAGAGGGTAAAAAGTAGGAGGTGAGGATCAAAACAAAAAATAAGCAATAAAAATTCAAACAAGATCTAAACATAATTTTTTGGGTGCAAAATGTTCCTGATGATCCCTCAGGACGCATATCCTGAGCATTGCAGAGGAGCCTGCCATCAGAGATGTGCCTAAGTACCTTCATCTCCAGATGCAACCATAGAGGTAAATCCAAACGCTTTTCTGTGAGAGAACACTAAACTGCCTGACAGTCCATGTGACAACTGAAAACCTAGACAGCTTTGATTGTAAGGCTCATGCTGTTGAGATAAGAGAATTGGCTTTCACTCCACCTTGCAGCTTATACACCAGTAGTGAAATGGCTTTCAAAGCTGTTTAATTCTAGCCCCTACTGCTCTCTCCTCAGGCTTTACTGCTGCAACCAACACATATGGCATTTTGCCTGCTCTCCATGACAGCTTTTTCTTTGTTTTTAAATCACCACATGATTCCTCATATATTTTTCCAGGTCTGGAAATTAGTTTGCTTGAATAAAACATTCATCAGTATGGGTAGTGGGAGAGAGGGGGATATATTCATGTCTTTGCAACTAAGTATAAAGGAAGATTGCCTTTCCCACCACATCTCGTCTCTCAGTCAATAGGGGAAGATAAGAATCCAAGGAAAACAATTCAGAGCACCCCCTTCTCCGCAGGGATTATGTAGGTGTGTAAATTAAAAGCCAAGGCTCAGTTAGATACATCAAATCTCACAGTACAAACAACTCACTTTCCTCTTCAGCGACAAGAGAGCATTTAGAGCTGGATGAACAATACGCTGACTTACAGCCATTTTAGGAGAAGGCTGTCACACCTGTGCAGTAGATCTGTGTAGGTGCTGTGCTCCTGAATATGTCTGACTCTGCTTTACTTGCCCTGAAAAGCAGAATTGTGTAAAAGCCATGTAATCTGTTTAGACAGCTCTGTATTATTAAACTAGACTATGTATTCCTCTGCAAGATCACATTATAAATCCAGCTGCTCAAAAACTGAGATTCATTCACCTAAATTCACTAGACTGGTTTAGGAAACACATTCATGTGATGTTACAGGGTTGAGGGGAAGCAATCTGCGTTCAGACTGTAAATACATAAGGGACAGCCAACTCATCTTTTTAAGTTTCCCTCTATGAGCATATTTTTTCCACTCCCCAGCTATTGCCAGATGAAAAATCACTTGTACCTGGTGGGTTAATACAGTTCTTATTCTTCAGAAACCACTGGCCTATGGAGCCACACAGTACTCATTCTGTAGGAAGAACTGGAAAGCAACCAGCCCAGTTATGCCAGCTCTTATCACTTTACCAGGCAATCAAGTATGACTTTGGGGTCACCAACCACCAGGAACTACCAAAGAGACACCAAAGATAGAAGAATACATGCACAGAGGGCAGGGAACATATGTGAATGCTTTTGGAAAAACCTTTGAATATGTATGTAAAATATAGTATACAAACAGTAGCTTTTTCTGTACTTAGCAGGCATGATATTTCAGAGGAGATATCCCCTTGTGCATCCAGCCCAAGAACATTGGAAAAGGGAGTGTCCCCAGGCTAGGGGGAAATCAGACAGGAAACCTAAACCCAGCTCTTCAAACAATCAAACCCATGACCTTAAATGAAGATGAAGAATCATCCTGAAGGGATCCAGGGGAATCTTCCTCAGCTGACCCCTGGTTACATTAGTGGTGGGGAATGAAAAGGTAATTTTTTAAAAAAAGAATATGTATAGAAACAACTTATTCAGTATGCAACACCTGCAGAGGAGAACTTTGCTCAGAATATATTAAAACCCAAATATACTAAAATATATTAAAATATTAAAT
>VWYP01022969.1:0-10395 GCA_013400435.1 Pycnonotus jocosus | reverse complement strand
TTTTTGGCTAATTGTTTATTCTAGGCATGTACTTCCCCTATATCCTTACATTTTTCCTTTTTTCTATTTAATCTTTTTCAATTCTCATGTATAATTTCAGAAACTTTTCTTTTTTACTCCTAATCTTTTCAAACAAATAAACCCAGCATCAATTATATGTGCACCAACAGATGAGCATGAATGAATATGTTTGAATATCTCTGTTTTACCATAAGGAGTTTAATATTCCATATGCATTTTTCACTTTACATATTTCCAGGAAGGCAAGAAAATCAGTAAACTCAGATGTTTCAATATTAAACCAGACATGGTAAAAATAAGGATATTAGATCAGTAATTTCATAACATATGTCTTCATATATGTTAAAAGAAATCTGTATGTGTTGAGCCAGGAGCTCTAGGAAGGTCTGTGGCTCTACCTCACTTACAAAATTTTGAGGCATTTATTGTAGTAGTCAAGTTTTATCATCACTCCCAACAGAGTAGATTTATAGAAGTTGTAATATGGGGCTGGATTTACGAGCTCAGAGAATATGGCATAGGCACGTATTTGTAAAGCTGAGTATTGTTATCTAAAATTATTATCCTAATAATGACAGTGCATAAATTATCCAGCAGCTTACATATTTACAGTAAAGCCTATTGCAGTCCTAATTGTTGCTTTTTAGAATATTAACATGACTGTGACTGGATCATGCCTTGTTTTTTGTCATTCACTACCAAACTTGTCTGCGGGATCTAATCCTGAAGAAAACTTAACAAGCACCTGCATTCACTAAAGAAGTTCTGTGTGACGATGCACTGGTCTCCTCTCTTTTAATCTTATTCCTTTTATGCCAAATTAAAATATTTACTTGAGATAGAGATTATATGATTCAAAGCTTTTGCTACTTAACTATACCTGCTACATATATGCTTACTTTTTCATGTTGCTGAGTCTTGGTTCTGGATTAAGTATTTAATTTGCTTATATTTTTTAGCAAATAAACTTCAGCTTTACCTCAGTTTTACCTTACTGTAACCATTCCCTTGGTTAGTTTATCCAAATGATAAAATATTTCTTTTTCTTTTTCCCCTTTCTTAATTTCAGAGAACTCTACAGAAGTTATAAATGTAGATTATACACTTTTCTTGATCTGAGTTTTTGGGTTTGCATTACATTGCATTACAATGCCTTTTTCTTCAATATTTACAAGTAAGGTTTCTATTACACATATATATATAATGGGGAAAATGGTTAATCCTGATGCCTAATAAAATTACTTGTTTTCTATCTGGTCGTTGTTTTTTTTTTTTAATATTTTCTAGACTGAGAAATTACACTTTCCTCTAATGTTCCTTTTTACCTTCTTTGAAAAGTCCACTGAACACCTTATGTAGATGATAAAATTCTGTTTTAAATTATGTGTACTTTTAAAATTAATTTTTTAATGTTTCTGGACATAAAGAAAAACATAAAACATGAGGAAACATTTCTAACTTAACTGGCAGAAAGGGAGGGAGTCTGTTTATGAAAACTGTTCAGTCTTGCAGATGTACAGCAGACATAAGTGGGGGTTATACTTGCTTTCACCTCTACCTGCTTCTCGATCAGCCCATACCTGTCTCACTTCCAGATGATTTTCTCTGCTTTTTTTTACTGTACAATAATTTTTAAGAACCAGAATCAGACATTTCAGATAGTTTCTCCTATTTCCTGCCTAGCACACCAGACTATGTCACAGTGTAGGAAAAAGATCCCAAAGTAAAATTCATGGTGTTCCTCAGTCTGCCTCTTTGAAGTCTGCTTTTATTACACTTGGTGCCTTGCCCATTTAGAAAACCAAGACAGAAAATTTTCTCCATATTGTTTTATATGACCTTGAAAATGCTTTACACTCAGTTCCACTCTTTCTATTGACCTGCATTTGGCAATCGTAACAGAACCTCACTATTACATGCCTTGGCCTGCTGCCAGAAGTGAAGGGAAGAAGGTACAATGCCTGTCAATTATGATTTCCTCTGCATTTTGTTGATGAAACAACTCCCCAAACACTTTCTGAATTCATCCACTGAGATTATCTTTTTTGAATTCTCTTTATTCTTTTAATTCATACCTCCCCTTTGTGTAAGTTTTCAATGCTGGCAGCTGGACTGGCTTTTTCTATAATGCTATTCTGTTTTACAGAGAATTCCAGATTTAGATATCTTCTAATTTTTTCCTCATTGACAAAAATGTATGAATAATATGTTTCTGCTGCATTTTTTTGGTCAACACTTTAGAGATATAACCATCCCCTCTACCCCACCAACACCCTGATCTTTTAACTTGATAATTATCCTTGATATGCTATTTTTAAAGAAATTTAAGTTTTTCCCTTTTTTTTTTTTCATTGTTGTAAGACTTCAGAAACAAGTTCTTTTCCCCATTTACAGTATTTTTCATTCTGTAACATGGTTGCTTTAAAGTCATTTTTTTAGTTTGAAAAACAGATATGATAAGAATAATAGGGGATTTATTTTTATTTCTTCAGAACTTCAATTATCCTGGTGAGGGAGCTAGCCTTGTTTAGCCTGGAGAAAAGGAGACTCAGGTGAGACCTCATCAGTCTGTACAACTACCTGGAAGGAGGATGTAACCAGGTGGGAGTCAGTTCTTTCTCCCAATCAAGTAGTTACAGAACAAGAGGACACAGTCTTTATCTGCACCTGGGGAGGTTCAGGTTAGATTTCAAGGAGATTTTCTTCGTGGAAAGGATGTTAAGATTGGAATGAGCTGCCCAGGCAGGTGGTGGCATCCCTGTCCCCATAACTGGATGTGGCGCTCAATGTCATGGTGCAGTTTGCAAAGTGGTATTTAGTCATAAATTTGACTTGATGTTCTTGGAGGTTTTTTTCAGCCTAAGCAGTTCTGTGATTCTGAGATTCTGTGGGTTTTTTAAAATAGTATTTCTATTCTGGTGGGCTGATGCAATATCTTGTCTTCAGCAAATTCTGTCTCTTATGGGTGATTTGATCTAATCAGCCACTCGTCAGATTTACTCTTCTACTGTGGTACTAAACCTTAGCTTTATATGACATCCCTTTTCTGTGTGGCACATTTGCTATGATGCCTGAACGGTTATAGGTTGCAAATTATAGCTTGCAATGTTAATATTTAGAAAAGGATGATCATGAAAATTCTAGAGGTGTTGGGCTTGACAACAGAACTTACACAGCTAAAAGCTTTTTGTTTTAATTTACTTAAGGAAAAATTTTGTTTTCATTGAGCAGAAAGGATAAAATGTTGTTTTCTGGGGAACTAATGTTTTTTCAAATATGAAATGAATGACTGATTGTTACTCTGAATCTACTAAATTACCCTAATTAATTTGTGGAAAACTGTGTGAAAGCCATGCAAATATATTCATGTGGTTTGGGCTGGACTGAAATGATAAAAGAAATATTTTCTGGGGTGAAAGGAACTGCTTTAGCAAGTGAGATATGAAGTAAAGCTGTCCAGGTCAAAATTGTCCACTGGAAAAACAAATAATTATGGACAAAGTCACCAAAACACTTGGTATATGTCTGTGTACAGGAAATAAATAAATTAAAAAATACAAATAAATTCTTAATGTATTTACAGTCTTATAACATGTTTGCAGAGGGAGACAAAACTGTAATTGTAAAACAGTCAAAACCCTCTAGTTTGGTTTCCTGGGGAGATGTGACCAGTAAGATTGCTGTCAGCATATGGCTACCATCTGAGTTGGAAAGCAAAAAAAAATTGAAAAACAACAGCCTTTTGGTGGGAATAAATGTGCAGACGACCAAAATCTTGAAGAAGCCTGATTCTGAGGTTGATCTGCTGTGGGTGATGGCTGGGCTACCAGCCAAATCAGACATGCTGGTGTGTTGGAGTGAATGTGTTTTTTCCTCAAACTTATGGTGCTTGTCTGTCACAGCTGGACCACAGCGTTTTGCGTGATTTTGTATTCCATGGCGAATGTGGATTTGCTGTAGGATAGAGATCATGCAATAGAAATCATAATTTACCCACTATACTTGTATTCCATTAAAAAAAAAAAAAATCATAAAATCATTTGGGCTGGAAAAGACCTCTAAGGTCATTGAGTCCAACTCTTAGCCTGACACTACCAAGTCTACCACTTAGTGCTATAGTTATAGGTCTTTTAAAGAACATCAGGAAGATGACTTAATCATTTCCCTGGGCAGCCTGTTCCGATTCTTAGCAACCATATTTGCGAAGAATTTTCTCCATATATCCAAAATAAAATCTAATACATTTTGCTGTTGGGGTTCTGCCCTCATGGCTACCTCAAATTACCTTGATTTTCTCCTCAAACTACCTTAAATTTCTCCACACACATCTGATTCCTGACTTTCTAGTTAAAAAAAAATGAGCATGTGAGCAGAACAGTTTGCAGTGATGTAGCATTGCAATACAGCATTGCCATTGCTAATGCTGGATGTCTGTAAGGCCTCAGGGCTGGGGCTTATCAGGCCCGCTCTGTCTGAACTTTTGTTGACCTGCCCGCAAATTTGTTTTGCTTGGTTTAGCAGTGACAGAAATTTCCTTATTTGATCAGGTGACTACAGATGATTTGTTCTACATTTAGAACAGCACAACCATAGTTGCAGTAAGCATCTATTCTAAAAAATATGCACAGCTCTAATAAAATGCCATAAAATGGAGAAATACAAATGTGGTGGGACAGCAGTGACTTGGAGAAGTGAGTACACAGGACATGGTGCAGAGGAGTTCAGGTACAGGGATACTGAGAGATAGGGAACAGATAGGGCACTGGAGGCTGCAACAATATGACCCATGGTCACTTAAAAAAATTCTGGCATGGAGCTGGACAATATTGGTCTTAGGGCTAATAAGATAAAAACCCGCATATCTAGAGCATGTAGATATATAATGAATTTGGATGCAACATGGAGCTGGAGACCAATGACAAAAGAAAAAGGCTGTTAAAATGTGTTATTAAATGCATCAATTTTACCCTAGCTGGTCGCTTAGACAGAGATAGGGAGACCCATCAACATGAACATCATAGTCCTTCCTGTAAAGAACTCCAGAAGTCCAAAAGTCACAGCCAACCTCTTCACCTGCAACAGACCCATACAGAGCAGAATGAAAACACCAACCTTAGGGCCCAGAGGAGCATTGGAAGGGTGGCCATAATACTTGGAATTGGGGCTGAATCTGAAGAGTGTGTGCACAGTGATTTTGTCTGCATTCCTTTTTATGGGAACAACTAGGTCTAGACTAATGAAGACTAGATTCATTATTTCATCTACACCACAATTGAAATCTTAGCTTTAATTACATGTAAGAGGTCCTTTTTGGCTTTCAGCAAGATTAGGTGCCTTAAAATGACTTATTGCTTGATAACCATTGTGCTATCAAGTAATTTAGTGCTAAAATGTGCATCTTACTGTCACCAATTTTAAAGAATTAGATGTTATTTTATGTAGCTCGGGAGAAAAAAATAATATAAGCCTGTAAAATATAGTTGAATTGATAACCATCCTCAATAGAAGTTCAGCAAGAACTTTCATTCTAAGATATACATGGACACCACATGAAATGAAATGAAATGAAATGAAATTAAATTAAATTAAATGAAAGACGGACAAACAGAACAAAACCAACCAAAACCCAGCAAAACAAAGTAAACAAAAAAACTCAAACCAACCCCCATAACCCTATACAAATATTGGGTATCAGCCTCTATATTAATGGTGATAATTTGGGATTGTAACAAAAATATATAAAACAATAAATACAGTCAAAATAATAATGTCTCTGATTTTCTTGCCTCCACACATATGTAATCAGTCTTCATGTCCAGGATGAATAGGAGGCTTAAGTGCCACAATGGAGATTTTGATTGGATTTTAGAAAAGTTGGAACAGGTTGCCCAAAGTACCCAAAGAATATTATGAGTCTCCAAGACTGAAGGCTTTTGAGGGCAGCCTGAAAATACATTTGACAGCCATGAGCTAGGTAAGTCTGATTATGCTATGAAGTGGATGCTCTATAGTTCTTTTCCAGCTGGACTGCACAACACTGTGCTGTTTACCTTTGATCTGCTGAATGCTGGCCTGGGAATGCCAATTTCATGGGACAGCTCCAGCTCAGTCCATGAGAAATGCTATGGGTTTTTCTTTGCTTGCTATTTAATTTCAGCCTTTTTTTTGGAATAAACCCAGATTTTAGAAAGCTTCCCACAAAGTTCAAAACCTATCATTGAGTCAGATTTAATGCAGAGCTTATGTCTGACACCTTCCATGGTGATGGCATTCCACAGTCTCATTAGTTTTAGGCTTCAGAAACACTTCAGAGATCTTCCCAAAACCGCAGTTGGCTTGACACTATTTTCTCAGCAGCTACACAGAAAACAGAGCTCTTGTTACTATTTAAGAACTCCTGAGATAGTGTGACAGGAAATCAAGAAGTTTATGATTAACAAAAGGTCATCTTAGACACAGAAAAGGACAAAAACCCCAAATCAACAGCAAAAGAAACCTTTAGATATTGGAGAAGTAGTTTGCAAAGTTACATTTTCAAAAAAGGAAAAGCAGCAGAAAAATACAGAACAATGTCAGTCCAAGTATAAGTTTGTCCTTTTGTTTTTTTCTGTGAGTTAATGATGGCCTGAGTACTAGAATCCCATGCTACAATCTTAGTTCTGCTAGTGATGCTTGTGTTACTGAACACAAGAGTATTTTGCTAAGAAAAGTAGCATGTTTAATTACTTTTAAGGGCTGTGATTCTTGATTTTAATAAGAAAAAAAAATCATTTTTTCTTTTCTTTTTTTTAAATTCAGTTTTAAAAGCTTATAGAATTGATCNTAAATACAGCCTTTAATTCTAGCACAGAATGTTATGTCTAAATTCAAGATGTATAGTTCTACTAAATATAATATAAAACATGTAAAGAGAATATTAGGCACAGAATATCATTAAAAGCCCATATCAAAGAATCCAGTGGCAAAAACGTTTCCTCTGCTCTTTAGTTTTGGCCTCTGGAGGTGCATAAAGACAGACACTGTTCTCATTCTGCACATAATGATTTAAAAGGAGTAGAGGGAAAAATGTTTTCCACCTTTATGTGATTTCCAGCTTTATACTTCTTCAGTCAGAACAATCAGGTTGTTCAGAAGCCAACAAGGAAAACTGCTCCTCTAAAAGCAATGATTGTCTTAGAGGGTATGACGATACGAAGGGTTATCCAACCTAAAAGTGTGCATTACATACCTCTTTTAATACTGTAGTACATAAAGTTATGGAGGCTTTATCCTCTAAGAGAGACTCAACCACTCTAAAACAGATGGACAAATCAAATTGACCCCAGAAGTGAGCCCAGAGGGAGCCCAGGAAAATAACAGACATCAGTTTCACTTTAAAGATGATCCACATTACAGAGTTTGGAGTCATTCAGATGTGCCCAGTGAGAGTGAAAAGGCTTGTGCAGATAAACTGGCCTGTTAAGAAAAGTATGTACAGCACAGGAAGGTCCCAGAAAGAGAGGCTCCATTTTTGATAAAAATGAAGGGGTTTTGTTTGTTTTTTTTCTATCCATAAAGATATAATAAAGCATAAAAAACCTGATCACCATTTTAGGCAGTCAATTTATGTTATTAATTTCTATATTTCACCTAGGATACCCAAATGATGATGATACTTTCTGTTCTTTCAGACCTTTTTTTTTATTATTTTAATTATTGTTTTCTTGTTCTTGGAGCCAGAACAGCCAAGAGTAGGTAGTGATCCTTACTTTCTCAGGATGTTTTACCCCCTATTAAAATCAATTTTTAAAAAAATTACTTTAAAACTATTTGTTGCATTAAAGTCCCTTGCTTTCCCAATTAAGTTGTGTCAGTTTCTAGGCACTTAGCTGTACTTCAAAGATTCTGTCTTTTTAAATTTTTTTCAAGCATGCTTCTGGTTCCCAGCTCCAGTTCCAGTGCTCACAGTTCCCAGGCTGACAGGCAATTTCTCCATCAGTATTTCAGGAGGCATTTTCTCCTGGTTGGTAATCTTCCCCCTCTAAAAATGTTGCCTTTCTGGCTGCTTATGTCATAGAGAGAGGGGGAAAGGAAGTTTAATACCAAGATCTATATTATTTATCATATTTGTATTCTGGAATGTTTTTACTCCTTTTCAGAAGTATCTCAATTCAGACAGCATTTATGACTCATGACACTGGGAAAAGTGCATAAAAAACACTTGACAAAATGAACAAGGAGGACCCTNTGCCTTTCTGGCTGAGGATGTCATAGAGAGAGGGGGAAAGGAAGTTTAATACCAAGATCTATATTATTTATCATATTTGTATTCTGAAATGATCTTACTCCTTTCCAGACAGCATTTATGACTCATGACACTGGGAAAAGTGCATAAAAAACACTTGACAAAATGAACAAAGAGGACCCTGGATTTTATGCATCATTGTTTCATTATGTTTGAATGTCCTTACTGGAAGAGAAGGACTTAAAATTTCAGCCAAACTAGAATTCATTGTTCAGTAGTCACCTTTACTAAAATGATATTATAATTAGAAGACAAAAAAATTATTTTTTTGTTATCTCAGGCTTGCTGCTGAGGCCAGAAAAATGACCATAAGGAAAGAGGAGGGTTGGATTGTACATAGCATAATACAAGGCCTCGTGTACACAACTATAGAGCAAAAAATGTGAATTAGAAAGAGTGCAGTAGCACACATGGTTTCGTATCACTGGAAGTCATCCTATATAGCTGACAATAACTTCCCACCAAATAGGAAAAATATCATGTAGTTAAGCACACCATTAGTATGCTTATAAAAACATTTAGATTCTCAGTGATAAACCTACCCTCAATATATGTCGATATTTCATTTTCTCCAAACTCTGAGTGAAAGGGCTTTTTAGAACCCTTTTCAGATTTGCTTAAAAACGTGTTTGTGTCTGAAATCTGCAATGTGTTTTCCTCAAATGGAAATGCCAGGCTGTTAAATTATGCAAATAAGGTTAAAAAAGACTCTGTACTGCTACTGTTTGCCTTCCAAAAGAAGACGACTACAAAAAGGAATTGTTGGTAATTAACAACAGCTTACGTTTGAGCTTTCAGAGAATTTTTTTTTTTTTTAAATAAGTTATCAGCAAGTCTTAGGACTGGTAGCTGTAGTAGTATTTCTTTATAAGAGAAAAGTATAATGAAAACAAATCCAATTAATTGTCACTGGTATGTAGAAGAAGCAAGGCCTTTTGCTCTCTGGAGAGTAGTAGATATTACTAATTATGATATCTGCTGTTTAGGATGGGGTTGTTTTTCACGTTTGGGTTTTGGGGGCGGTTGTTTTGTTTTTTGTTTATTTTTTCAGATAATGTTACCTAGGAAAATTTTTCTTAAATTGCATGACAGTTTGATAATTTGCAGATTATGTTGATTTGGGTGGGAGAATTGATCTGCTGGAGAGTAGGAAGGTTCTGCAGTGGGACATGGACAGGCTGGATTGATAAGCCAAGTCCAATTACAAGAGGTTGAACAGTGCCAAGTACCAGGTTCTGCCCTTGGATCACAACAACCTCAGGCAGTGCTACGGGCTGGAGGATGAGTGACTGGAATATGGCCCAGCAGAAAAGGACCTGGGGGTTCAATGAGCCAGCTGTGTGCCCAGGTGGCCAAGAAGGTCTGTATCAGCAATAACGTGGCCAGCAGGACCAGAGAAGTGATTGTCCCCCTGTACTCGGCATTGCTGAGGCCACACCTCGAGTGCCGTGTTTTGCTTTGGGCTCCTCACCACAGGACAGAAAAGACACTGGGGTACTCTGGAGTGTGTCCAGAGAAGGGCAGAGGAGCTGGTAAAAGGTCTGGAGTACAACTAATACGTGTCTGAGGGAGCTGGGATTATTTAGACTGGAGAAAAAAAGGCTCTGGGGGAGGATTTTATTCCTCTCTATCACTACCTGAAATGAAATTGTAGCCAGGTGAAGGACCAACCCTTCTCCCAAGTGACAATGCAAGAGGCAATGGCCTCAAGTTGTTCCAGGGGAAGTTTAGATGGGATGTTAGGAATAACTTCTTCTCTAGACAGGTTGTTTTTTGGAATGGGCTACCCAGGGAAGTGGTTGAGTCACCATCCCTGGACATATATAAAAAATGGGTAGAGGTGGCACTTAGGGACATGGCAGTGTTATGTTAATAGTTGAACTCAATGATAAATGTCTTTTCCAATCTGAAGGATTCAGTGATTCCTTCAGGTTGTTCAAAAGGTGAATACATTTGACAAATTTCTAAATTGCCTGACAAAGATTGCATATACTCGAGCTAATAAAAAACCTGCGGTAGGCGTAGGCTGCACGTTATTCTCTGAGTTTAATGCAGGTCTCACCTCTCATGCATCACTCTTTGAAGATCCA
>VWYP01022966.1:0-18811 GCA_013400435.1 Pycnonotus jocosus | reverse complement strand
ACCAAAAAAAGTCTCCCCCCCAAAAAAAGAACCCACCCCACATTGAAAAGCCCTGATTAACTTTGCTTTGACGGCTTCCCTTTGCACCCACAAAGAAACAGTGCTGTGTCTCAATGAGAAAAGTGTTTACAGCTTTTCCTGCACAAAAGCACACTGTGTTTGTTTGAGAAATCTTCTAGATTCTTCTGGAAGCCTACACATTAAGAATGACAAAACAGACCCACCAGATTTTCATAACAAGTGACTCCCAGATTCTGCATCAAGTCTGACTATAGAAATGACAGCTGTGCTCTCCAATAGTCACTTTGTTTATGGTACACCAATTATGCAGCATATTCTCCTAAACAGCTGGGCAAAACATTCTTATCTGAATGCCTTCAATGCTTCAGCTATTCACAGAACCACCCCAATACAGGCTTTTGGCTTCCTTCTGCTGAGAGAAGTCACAGATTGACTCAGAGCAAAGAAAAATAAATACAACACTGGCTGCCAAAATGCTGAAGATAGGCTGTTGGTTTTCCCCAGATTTATTTTGAGAATATTACACTTATTTTAGTCTTTCAATTGCCTAATGCTGCAACAAATGGAAGACACAACTCTTTTATGATCAAACATTCTGGGTAAGCACAACAGAGACAGCACTGGCTGAAACAGAAGAGGCAAATCAGCAGCTCACTGTCATCCATAAATATCCTCATGGCTTTTGCAACATTTCCCAACCCAAATGTTTCAAGTATTACACAGAGATTGCCCAAAAGGGTAAGAGCACATAGTGCTAAGCCAACCCCACACCTTAACAGTAGAAAAATCTCCTTCTAGAGGAAAGAAATGGATCTACAGACCGACCCTCACAGGGTCAGGCATCAGCTCCTCAGAGGAAGTCAGAATAACCTACACTTTTCATCAAGTTTTCCAGAAATAACAATTCCTGCACCTGCAGCTCTCCAAGACAGAACAGTTTAGTTGTTTGACATGAACCAAGCCCCATGTAAACATCTTGGGGTGTTTGAGGATATTCTCTGAACAGACAAAGCTTGGTTTCTGCTGTCAGAAAGAGCTCTGTGTCCAACTCCCATTCCTCCTTCCCAAACACAATCTCTTGCAGACATATAAAGAACTAATTAGATTGATAAATTAATACCATATACTGTGGATGAAGAGCCAGTAAAGGTTCATTTAAGTCCTGAGGATCAGAAGGGTATGAATATTACAGTGAATGAATCAGTGCACAGATTTCTCTGTCAGCGGAGAGTTCCCCTCCAGGGCTTGAGAGAAATCACCTGGAAGCTGCCACAATTCTGGCGTGAGGCAACAGCAAGGGGAACAAATGGCAATAGCAGTGTATTTAAAAGCTATTTCATTTATCAGCCATAAAAAACCTGTGGAGTTTTGGCAGTCTTTGGACACAAGGTCAGAAGCTGTCCTGCCCATGTCCTCCTCCATCCTCTGCTTGGCCGACTTTTCCCCACTGCACTTCCAGATCAAAGGGGAGGTCAGACTCCCACCCTCTTGCCTTGTTTTCCTGTTTGTTAAAGGCACCATCAATAATGAAGGCAGATCTCTGGGAATAAGGTTTTGTTACTCAGCTTGTGACATTTGCTGTAACTGGATCCAAAAAGCGTAAAACACCGAGGATGTTTCTGTGCAAGCGGACAAACAGTAGCTGCCGCTTTATGGATATTTTGGCTTAGGACTGAAACAGTTTCTAAAGAGGCAAATTCTTCATTTTTCATATGGCATCTAGGGAATACATCACACCAGATTAGACTGAATTTTAAGGCAGAGACTTAACAGGCCAAACTTACAGTGTTGATATAATAGATCTTACACTTTTACATTGCTCAGCGCAGACAGTGCTAACTCTCCTAAAAATAATTTCTCCCCTTGTCTTCCTTTTAAAATAAAAGCAGAAAGGGTTTTGAGACACCAAATGACAGAATGCTTACATTTTAGCCTGCTAAAGCTAATTTATTTTCCAATTTTAAGGAGCAGCCCGCTGTCGAGGAGCAGGATCTCTCAAGTCATTTATAGTTTGACATCAGAATTTTCTCTTGCCGAGAGTGCTTCTCCTCAAGGCACCCTCCCTCACTCTCCTGTCCTGGCAGCCCCTACCCAGCCTGATGTCTTAGCCTGGGCTTGGAACAGCAGGGAGGAAGGAGATGAGGGAAAACGAACAAAATCTGTGTCCCTTCTCCCTTTTCCTTGCTCACTGCCTCAGGGCAGCCCAGTCCGGGGCTGACAGAATACCCAGGGTGGAGCAGCCTGGACCTGCTGGGGAGGAGGATGCCCAGGAAAGGCACTGACAAATCCAAACCTATAGCAGCTGCTGAGACACCCAAAAGGTCTCTCTCTGTCTGGCTCAAGGCTGTATTTTTTTTAGCTTGAGGCTACTGTCTTCTTTCACCTGTTTACCCAAGAGGTACAATTAGCAGTTTCCCCCAGTAGAGCTGTTTGAATACCACTTTATGATTGGTATTCCTGCTTCCTGGCTTAGCATGCACTTTTTAACCTTTATTTAGTTTTCAAACTAACAGTGTTTGTATCCTGATCAGTTTAAACCCGACAGTTTCCACAGGAGTTTGTGCTCTTGTTATCCAAATCTGAACTACTTTATTTCAGCATTCAGATCACTGACCCTAAAAACTTCATCCAAATGATTGATAATGGAGCTTCATCCTTTAAAATGGGTCTCATTCTTGATAAAGATACTACAAAATAAACACAATTAAATATAGGTCTGAAAGCTTAGCTGCTCCTCCTCCAGTTTCAGACAGCTTTCCTGATACTGAGGTCACTTCGTGAAACTGCACCAGATCCCCCTCCAATGCCTTCAAACATTTCTAGGGAGTTCAAACAAGCAGCTACAGAGAAGGTAAAGCCCATAATGGTTTCCAAGGATGAAGCCTGCAGCTGCAGGGCTCACTGTGAGAGCAGAGTCAACTTTTCCTGGGCTGCTGATACAGCTTCAAAGACAAACACAGGCACGAAAATAACCAACCTCTCTCTTATCTATTGTATGTCAGAGCTGTTTTCTCTCTTGCACAGTACACTGAGGTAAAACTTCTTGGCTGTTGGGTCTCTTATGCAGCTGCTTGTCCTCTCTGAGGGGACATAATTCATACTGAGAACTTCTCATATCCAGACATGAGTGGGAACAATAACAGATCTCTACAGTTTGGGGCAAAACTGGAAGAAAAGTGATTTTTTAAAAATGGCTGGGCTATGCCAGCTCAGCTGAGAGTTTTCATTACATTCCCAAATACGTTCTCTAAGCAACAGAATAATTCTTTTTGTTGACACTAACCTCCAGCTGCTGGGGCTAGGGGCAGATTTCACCCTGACCCCATCCTTGCTACCACACTCCTGCTTTTCCCAAGCAAGTCTGAATCCCAGAATGTCCAAGTTATAACCTGCACCCAAAGCACATTTTCCCCATCACTACACCACTAAGCAGGTCAATTTAGCTGGCTGAAATGAGCACTTTTAGCAGAAGATGTAAGCATCTGATCGAGTGTTCCATCCCTAAACAAACCAGCAAAGGTTAAAACAGCGTTAACATTGATGTCCTGCTCATGAACTGTTTCTCACACACAGGAGGTGAGTGGTTCACAATACTGTGCTAATTCAATAATGAGAATAGCCAGGAAGTTTGTGTTTTTAAATTAATTGGTGCTGTATCCATCTTAAATGTCAAGCACTGAGTTCCTAAGAGCTATGAACCATCCATGAAAATTACAGAAGTGGCAGGTGTAATGCATCATATCTTATATACTAATAAAAATACTGACTGCTAGGCTTTATAAGGTCATGGCTTACTGCTGTCTCCCAACAATAAAAAGCTTAATGCAACACTGGGCTCTGCATGATCTTCATAGCCAGAATTAATGAGGAGGAATCACAATTAATGGTTTTCTGCAAACCAATGGATCACAAGTGACAGGAGCTTATTCACAATTTATGAAGACCTGATTTTTTTTTCTTTTTTCCTTGGTGGGTAGAGGGCTGGAAAATTGCAAAGAGATAATGAAAAGCAACTATTACACAGAATATGGTAATGCAGGTTTATAATCAGAAGCCACAGACGTGCCCATGGCAGGGAACTGGTGAGCTGCAAGCCTGCAGCTCCTACAGGGATGAAATTTAAGACACACTGACAGAAAAGTACCTGGGGCAGCATCTGCAAGTAAATCACTGCTCCATAAAGTGACCTACAGAGGGCATCTTTCTGTATGATTTGTGGTTTGAAACATGAATCAGAAAAGACACAGGAGAAAGGTGCATGATGAGGGAGAGCTGAGCAAATAGGCAGGATTTCCTCTGCTCACCTACCAGCCACAATATCAGAAGCTCCTGCAACCCTCAGGACGCAGGTTTCAAACTAAGTCATATTCTGAATACCCACAAACCAAATGTAACTTGGAGTCTAAAATTCCAGTTATCTGTGATTCAAGCTACAAGAGTTTCAGTTCCCCAGCCTTTTCTGATTTTATCTTTAGAGTGAAAAATCCTATGAGGACTTATGTTTATAGCTTTGTGCACATACAGAGATGTCCCAGTCTTGACAGAAGTTGGTTCCTTGCTACTCCTTTATTAAAAAATAAACCCAAAAACTGACCAAAAAACGCAGCAAAAACTACCAAACAGAAAGCCATGATATAGATAATTGGATTTTTTTTTTTTTTTAATCTAGAAGTGAAACATTTGAATCAAAGGAGTGGACCAAGAACACTGGGTGCTAGACCAGACCTTCACCTCTTCTCTCCAGACTTTCAGCAGTATTGCTCCTCTTTAGACCACAGGGTCATTTTAGACCTCTGCAATCCTCCAGGAGACATCACAGCCACACCACAGCTCAAAGCAGGACTGTCAGTGGCACAGTGCCTGAGCTTCCCAGAGCCTCAAAGCCTCAGCTTCTTTGGCTCCTTAAGATCTTCCCTGGGCGACAAAAGGAAAGTAAGGTGAGCTCCTTTATCTTTTGAGGGGAAAACAGAAGAATTCTTCTAGGGATCTACAGGCAACATGGCATTTGGGCCAGCACTGCAGAGGTTTGAACTGGGGTGCTCAATAAAACATGCTTTGCTGTCTTGCAGCTGGAGAACAAGGCCTTCCACATAGCACGGGGCAGTGACAGAAAAAGAAACTTATTATTTGTAGTGGTAGGAAGGAAAAAAAAAAAAATTTGGGAGGGCTTTGCTTGCATTAAAACAATGTTGTCAAAGTAAGCATCACTGGTTCAAGGCTTCCACATCCTTTCTCCTCCTCATCTCACCCCTCTTAGCACCTAAAGCTTAATGTGTTTTCCATTTTAACATTTTGGTTAAGGAAACCAACCAATTGTTCCCCCTGTCCCAGCCAGTTACCAGGGAGATACAAACAAAGGCAGAGTGATGAAACCTGGCACAGTAATTCCAGCTGTGACACAGACTGTGCACTCCTGGATTAATTATTCAATTGGGGTGATTGCTTACAAGGTGAGCTCCTGTTTTCCTTCTGCAGCAATGGATGCAAATCAGAGGAGGCAGCTGGTGACATCAAAAGGCCTGGGCAGCTCATCTGATTTTCCCCTTCCCATCTGCATAGCTCCACTGACTCAGATTTATATTGGGGTGGAACAGAGAATAATCAAAGCCAGCGTGCACTATCTGAGCTGGGGCACAAAAATGTCAGCAGCTTTAATCTTTATAAGGAATCAATCAGGCAGGGCTTTAATGCAGCCTGGGTGCTGCACCCAAAGCTGCTGCTGCAGAGTGATGGATGCAGGGCAGGTACCAGAGCTGGAAAGCAGGGAAGAGATAATTGGAATACACGTGTAAACCATTAGGCTCTCCCTCCCTGCGGGACAGGCAGGGGGAGCAGCAGCAGCAGGATGGATTCCAGGTGGAGTTTCTGCAACCAGAACTGTCCCCAACCCAGGAGGGGACAATACCCCTCCATTATTCATTAAAACAAAACAAAACAATCTACACATGCACACAGCACAATCACAAATAAAGGCTATGACACAGCAGAAGGGCAGGGTGTGATTAGGATCCTGTAGCTGACAGAATTCTTTCCCTCAGGTGGACTGATAGTGACAGGAGGCAGGGAGGCAGAGGAAGGTGGAAGGGACTTGCAGGAACAGCATCAGCCCACCCTGACCTGAGTTAACCACACATTGCAACCTTTCAGCACAAAAAAGCGACTCCAAGGTGAATACAGTCCAAAACAACCCAGGAGTGCACACATTCCCCACATCCACCCCCTCATCCCCCTTTGCAGAACGAGGCACAGCTGAGCCAGCCAGGTTTTGTGCTGGACAGAGCCTTCAGAGTGACAGACAGTCCACAGAAACAAAACCACCAGCAACATTTATGCAGGGGTCTAGTAGCTTCTCAATACCTGTAAGAGTGGAAAGACACCTTTAAAATCCCATGTACATCTTCTATTCTGATAGACCTGAGGATTCAGCCTTAATACTTCATTTTTACCCACACAGTATTTTTGATATGTGAGGACAGGAGCTTCAGAAGTCACCCCATGCAAAGCTAAAGACACAAGCAGAGAAGTGATCCATTTGCAGGGAACTACTTGACACAGATTAGCTACTGGCCTAACTATTAAAAGTGAAAGAAAATGGGAGTACATCCTTTTACACAGATGTGAGTGTCAGAGCTGTCCTTGGAAGTGAAAGAATAATTATTGCCAGAAATAAAGCTGAAACATTTCATGTAAACACACAGATGCACAAATGGTGAACTTGTGAAGCTGTGTGCTCGTTGCAATGCCACAGAGAGTAATAGAGAGCAGACATAATTAATCTTGGTTAGAAATGCACAAAAAGCCTGCACATTTACCCACCAGCCACAGCACATGCTCTGCTTGCAGTGGTGATTTCCCCTCCTCTTCTGATCACAATAGAATTTGTTCTATCTTTTCCCCCCATCCCTGGTCAGTCCCCCCAAACCACAGAGAGGTGGCTGAACTCTTCCAAACAGTCTGAAAGCAAGCTTTTTCCTGTGAATAGAAAATAGAGCTGGGTGACACCACAAGTGATGACATCAGCTTTAATAGTGCCTCAAAACTTAGATTATGTATGAAACATTTCTTCAGCAATTCCCCAAACCCCTGGTATTTTTCCTGGCCTCCAATTGCAAGATGTTAGCCAAGAAAAGATACACACTTCACATGAGCTCTGGTGATAGCTTGGAGCTGTATTCAGCACAAAGCCCCTGCACAATGACCTGAGCTGTCCCTGATCCCCAAAACCCCATTTCCATTCTGCACCTCCGCTTTCTCCCACCACCCTGGGTCTCCTGTAACATTTAACCTGAAGATGTTCTGTGTTTGGAGCATCAAAGTATTCTCTGCAGGACCTGTGCTATTTGATGTGCACGTGGTTCTCATTAGCAGGGGATGGTTCAGGCTTTATGAAGGGATTAACTCTGCTGAACTCGTTTGTCGGGTGAAAAACAACTTTCAGATGCAGGACTTCTGTGATCCTTCCTCATCCAGGATGATTTTGGGATATGAAATAAACCAGTTGCAAAATCAGTGCTGCTCCTTGCAGACTCTGGGAGTGAGCAGCAATAAAGGGCATATTCATCAAAGATTACTGCTCAGAGTGAAGGAGTCCATATGGCTCTAGACTGGAGCTGGAGGTGGGGAAAAGGCAAAGGAGGGGGGAAAAAGGGGGAAAATTTCAATGATTCCAAAAAAGAGAGAAAATGTATATTTGAACAAGAGTTTTGCATAAGGAGGTTTGAATGATATTTCCAGAGATAAATACAACAGACAGCAACTCTGTCAAGTGCTAAAAGAGTGAGAGAGTTGGACTGGTACTGCATTTACTGTGCTCTCTAGAGTGGCTGAAGAAGTCAGGTGACCACACAAATTAAACAATAGAAAAAATCCTTAAAGTCAAAATAGGAAAGATTCATTTTCAAAGTCTTTCAGTCTCTTTATTTGTATATTTCCCACAGCTATTTTTCAAGAGCTACCAGATTGCATTGTTGCAAAACCCAGGACAATACACTATAAGTGAATTTATTTCAAGCAGAAAGAGATTTATTGCCCCGGAAAGTTTCCCCAGCTATTCCAAAATCATGTAACCCATACCTTGAATAAGTGCTGAGAGCCTCCCACTACCAAATAGGGAATAAAAAAATTCTAGATATTAAAGCTGGATACTTGAAGTCAACATGAAAAAGAAATATTTAACTGCATAAAAATGAAGAGCACTGGAAAAGTGAAAGAAATTAGTGTTGATTCAACTTAAAAACACAAAAATAACTGACCAAGCACCCGACCCAAGTGTTGTGCTGCATTCTCACAATTTAGCTGGCATTCACACCAGACCTGCCTCTGCCCCATCTATCAGAGAGAGAGGAAAATTTGCTTAAAGCCTCAGTATCATCAAGAGATTTATAAATGGTGAGGTTTAGTTACAGCAGATTGAATTCGTGTCTGCGTCTTATCAAACTGGAGCCAAATTGTGCCGCAGATCTGGGGCTCAAGGCGAGGCCCAGGGAACAGACAAGGCATTCATATGCACCCAGGGCACAAAAGGGAAGGGCCAGATGTGGGAGGGAAGGTGAAGTATCATTTAACCAGAGATGCTAAATCCAGGTCTTAAAGAGTGCCAAGGGAAAAAAAAAAAAAATTAAAAAAAGCCCAACCAACAAATGAACAAATCCATCTGTTGTTGTTGGTTAACTCGATTACAGCCCCACCTCAGCCCTGAAGGAATTACAGTGTGCTGCAACTTCTCACCAGGACTGCATCCCTGCACTTCCCCAGGAGTGAGGGGGAATGCTTTCTGCCACTGAAAGCTCTGAGGTGGCTGAACACATCCTCTCCCTTGCCAGCACATGCTGTACCATGGAGAGCTTCACTTGGCAGAGCCCACGATCAGAAAAGCTGGGAACACACCACCAGACTTCCCACAGCTTCTTTACACTCCCTCATGCTGGAGCAGGCTGGAAGTTACTCTGAAGACTTGAGAAAAATGTCAGTTTAAAATATTCCTGCGTGAATTTGGCACCAGTTATCCTGCTTAGTGTCTTCACTGTAAATTAATTAGCTCTTCTGCAGACACATTTTCTATTTATAACACTTTCCTCTGTGACATTGGTGCTGACTTCTTCCTGCCTAAATATTAGCTGCCATCTGTGGGCTCCCTGTTGTTTCACCCACAAGTCAAACAAACAAACCACAACTGAAAGCACTGCTATCAGTGCATTCAGAAACAAGGCTGGTGGCAAATTTAAAATTTGGGAATATTGAATGGACAACATGCATGCACAGAAAAAAAAAAAAAAATCCAAACCAGAAGAGTTATACAAATAGTTTCCCCATCCTTCTGTGAAAAGAGGATGCTGACGCACATTGCTCCCAACACTGAAGGTCTTCTTCAGCTTTGTCACTCCCTCTCTTTCTCTTACAACAACATGCAGGTGTTCTAGACTGCTTTCACAGAGAAACTTTAAAAGACTGAAAAGATGATTCTAATATGGCACAAGGAAGCAAAATAAATTGAGAGAAACTACACAAAAGGTTATAGCAAGGTAAGAAACTTCACATAGTCAAGACCTAACTCTACTGATTACTTCACTGTCTCTTTATAAGGTCTCCAACTGATGAATAAAATGCAGAACAAATACAGGTTATACAAAACAATATATATAGAGAAAATACTTTAAATCTTTGCTTTAATCCCTAGAGGTGGAGCTGCCCTCTCATAATAAATTTCTTATAATTCCCTACAGATAGATGACATTTAAATTTACACACACATATCAGAATAAAAAAAAGGCACTTCAGTTGGGAATAGGTAGCTGGAAATTCCTGCTCCTCCTCCCCCGAGGATCTAATTTAGCAATATGTTGAATAAGAGTTTTGTTCCCACTTTAGGAAAAATAATCAATCAATTAATGGAAGGTATAATGCACAGCTCATGAGGGGATACAGGGGAGCAGGTGAGGAATAAAAGGCCAAGAAGCCTTTGGGGGCAGGAAGAAGTGGTGTGAAAGGAGAGCACCTGAAGGACAAATATTGCTGGGCAGGGACCTGCAGGCTCCAGACAGGGGAGAACTCTGTGTGATGCATCCAAGAGCAATGCAGAGATAACCATTGTGCCATGAAAAGAGGGTGAAGAACCTACAAAGGAAACACTGTTCTCATTCTAACAATATTGTTTTTCTCTAGGTAGACTATGATAGAAAAGGAAAACTTACTGTCTTCACGAATTCTTACCAATGTTTACAGTGTCCTTGATATATCAGGCTTTAATATTTCATGCATTCGAGGTGACTGAAAGTGTCCCTCCTCCCTCTCAGAGGTTCTCTAGTGCACAGCAGAGATTTTTGGAGACATCCATTGTCATAGACTTAGCAAATATTTCCCTACAAAAGCTTTTCCTAAGACCCACAAGTCTGTTCCAACTGGTGCTGCGTTCAATCAAAACTAAAATGCAGTGCCCAGAGTCCCAATGGTCTGAACTCTGTTCCATGAACACTCATCAATTTTCTTCTCCACATTCTCATCACCATTTCTGATTCAGTTTTAGAGAGAAAAAAAAGATGGAAAAATCTATGGATAAATAGATATACACACACACCTTGCCCAAACATCCTTGTGCACCTTGGAAAACATGTGATGTGTTTTATACCTCCCCCAGTGACTCCCAACACCAATTTGCAGCTATAATCAGTTTTTCATCTTGGCCACCACAACACAAAGGCCACTGGCCAATTAATGGTTGCATCTCTTTCTCTCCTTATAGAACTGGGGAAATGTTGAACTTAGTTTTAGTGTGGAAGAATTCCTTGATCCTGCTTTCCAAAGATTACTGCCTCCACACCAGCTAGAAGCAAAGAAATCTCCATCTGCAGCTTTCAGGTTCTTCCTTAATATTTTAAATAGGGATTCGGACAAAAATTAAGGCAATTGGTACCCCTGAAAAAATGTTCAGGCACTTAAGACTTCAAAATTACTTATTAAATAATTATTGAGACTCTAATCAATCACGTTACAGGGATATTATTTAAAAACTCCCAATTTCTGAAAGGCTTTAAGGCATTAGCACTCTTCATATCTATAACAAGTGCTTAGATTCCACAGCTTTGCCTGGATTTAAACACTTCCTAACACATTTAAGTTCATCAAGCTTCTGCAAGGTCAGCACAAGATGTTCTGGGGCAAATGCCTTTTATCCCTTGCACATCCAAGCTCCAATAGCAAAAGAAAAGGAAAGTGGTATGCATCACAGGATTTGTTTGCCATTAATGTTACAGATCATCCCCACTTATGCAAGTTTTAGCAGAGACTAATGCAATGATTAAACAAGACCCTGGTTAAAAGCAGTGAAGGCTTCAGAAGGCAGGAAAGGAATGAGAAGGAAATATGACACAAATCAAAAGACTGGTGTCTGACAGAAGGAAAAAAAAAAAAGAATCAAAAGCAGAGGCACAAAAAAGAAAAAGATACACATAAGGAAATTGAAAAAAAATTGAAGGAAACACAGCCAAACAAAAATTCAATTCACTTGATACAAAAAAATGTTATGTACTGGGCTTTTTTGTGTCTTCTATTTACACCAATAAGAGATGCAGCAGGAACCAAAGGAAAATTAAACGCTGAATTCTTCCCCAGGAACAGAGAGCAGAATGAGGTTTGCATCAGGACTCTCAGAATGGAATGGACATACCAGAGTTGCTCACTGATATTAAGCTTGTCTTACTGCTTTAATGTCCCTTTCTGGGGACAAGTTTCATCATGAGGACAGGCCTAGTGATGACAGGCAGGTCTTCTTCTCAGTGATGAAGTCCCAGCCATGCCCAGACAACATCAAACAGGAAGGAGCATCCATCAGGTCTCCTGCAAGCCCTTGGTTAGAAAATTGGGGAAGCACCAAGCACGAATAAGAGGGAAATGATGGATCTGAGCAGCTATTCTTTTGATATTTCTGCTAAAGGGTCTTCCAGAAAGAGTTTATATCCAGGCAACTCATCCTAGCAGCGCCCACAGCTTCCTAATCAAATTAGAAAAAATGGAGTCATTAGGGTCAAGTGACCAACCACCAAATGATTAAAGACAGTAATCAAGAAATCGAAACTAATTAGTACCTAAACCTATTAAAATGGCTTAGAAATAAATTACTGCTACATGAATTTATGTCTGGAGGTTCAGTTTTGAAAAGCAACAGAAGCTCCAGGTAGAAGTCACAGCATTCCTTAGAAGAGCAAAGCATTTCACTGGGACAGCAAAACACAGAAGGGGCTTGGTTCCAAGTCAGCATTTTGGGGTGAATAAGCAGATTTTGAAGGGTCAGGTGTCACAGGGCTTGCAGTCTGAGCTCATCTGAAGAGTCTCACACAGAATTGATGGTTAACTCATCCACAACTGCATTTTAAATACCTAACCCAAGGAAATTTTACTCCTAAGTGTAAAAGCAATGAAAGGAACTGCTTTCAGAAGTTCTGAGAAGCTAAGAGGGGAAAACTAGAAAACAAGCCAACTCCATCGATTTGTAGTGGTTGGAAAACCTCAGAGTCTGGGATTTCTGTATGTGTGGTGACCCAGAAGCTGAGATATCCTCTTGGTCACACAGGACTGGATAGGCCACTAGATTTCTAGTTTTTTTCTAATGGAAATACTGCAAATGCAACCCTTAATTTAAGACATTCCAGCATTTTTGTATGTATTCTCCCTTAAAACTGAGAAATGGAAATGAGCATAAAAATTAGGAGTTACAGAGAACAGAAAAACCTCATGCAAATACTTTATATGTCAAGCTCAATTCCGATTTCACTTAAGAAAACAGTTTTGACCTGTTTTTATTAGGAACATGAATCCAAAGAGATTCATGCAATCCCTATATACGTTATCCTTGTGCACAGACAAAGTCCTTTCACAGACAACACTTCCAGGAACTGTGAAATTAAGCACATTATTCTTTCCATAGCTGAGGTTTTCTTGCTAGCCCAGTCTCTTCTGCAAGCTGTCAGTACATTTTAGGAAACACATTCTCTTGCATCTCAGCTCTTACTACAAAGCACACTCACAGATTTTTCTCATGGCAACAAGTAACAGAGTGCATAACCAACAAACCACATCATCAAGAGTGATAACACAGCAAGTATTTTTTAAGTTCAGAATTAATGGTGTGATGATTAGAGTCAAAATGAAGCAGAATTAATCCTTTTTTATCTCCTGACCATAACATTTTTACGCCTGCCCTACACATTTTCGGATGTTTCTTTGGCTGCTGTATCATCTAGTTTGATAGAAAAAAGAGTTTGCTCCCCTACCCTTTAGGAAATTAAGTCATATATTTTAGCTTATCAGTGAATGAGAAATTAAATTTCTTTTCAAACTTTCCCTTTTCTTACCTCAGTTCTTACTACTTTTTATATGTTCCCTCAATTCTTGCCTCAGCTTCTTCACTAGAACTCTATGCCACCTTTATCCCATCTTCCCCCTGCAAAATCCCATGGATTTTCTCAGAGCTGTGGCTACAGCAGTTCTCTCTCTTTATCTCTCTCTCATGGCCTTCCTCCAGTCATTGGCTTGTTCTAGGGCTCAGTACCAAAAAAACCCCATCTGGTACATGTTAAATGAGCTTAGATTGAATATATATATATATTTTTTTTTTTTTTGGTGGTGGTGGTGGCTGGAATAGGCCACTCTGGCTAAAAAGCAAAGGGAAGCTGGGAACAGCAGCTTATTTTTTTTTTTTTGCCCTGCAGAGGGATTGCATCTGCACCATGCCTGAGGTGAGCACAGCACAGAGGTCCAGGTTCCTCTCCTGAGGCACCTGGGAGAAGCTTTGGTTGGCATAAGGATAGGAACACTTTGGGCTGAGGGGCCCTAAACTCAGCTTTGTAGGTGCCAGCTGGGGTTAAATACTGAGCTCTCTTCAAATCTGCCCCAGCAAAATTTCTGCAGGCACACCACGAGCAACACAGGCCAGCAGGCAACTCTGCCTGCTGACAGAGAAAGGAGCTAAAGCTCAAAATCACATGCACAGCACATTTCTCAGTGTTACACCAGATAAGCAGCGTGTCTGGCAGTAATTCAGCTTGAGCCTGCTCTGTTTCCAAGGGTGTGTGTTTCTTGAGGTTGGTTTGGCTACCAAATGTTGTCCTCTGATTATCATTGTCTCCTGGAGCTCTCCAGCCCCTGGGAGAGATCCTCACTGGATGCATTGTGCTCTTTGCAGTAGTAGCAGCTGCTGGTGCTCACCTGGATGCATTCATCAGGGCACAGCTCCTTCACACTATTTCAATCATTTTCTGCAGGAAAATCAGTGCTAACCTATCCCAAATCTCTCCTCTGCTTCTTGCTTACATTAAGCTTCCAGCCATCCTGAAAGTTACTGTAAAGATAAGAGTCCACTGCTTGTTAGCAATAAAAATGTTAATTTGGCTCTGCTGTAAAATAAACCCCAATCCTAAATAATAGTAAGAAAAATAAAAATCACATTAAAGTAGTTACAGCAAATTTCCTAGGTAATGAAGAAGGTATGGCCCTTCATTTCCACCTCTACCATTAGTTACAGATGTTGAATTTTAAAATATTTTTTCCATGATCATGGACTGTACACCCTGGGAAAAGAAATATCTGGGGGAGGGAGAAGGAATTTGCTGAGGAACGTTTCTCCAACAGTGGTTTTTTTCATCCCTTGATTTACAAGCCCCTGATTTACAAGCTGTGAATGAATAGTAGCCTTCAACAACAGGAAGCCGTGGCATGGAGAAACCCTAGAGCGTCAGGTGGAGCCTGGAGACAAGGCTGTCTGCTAGCAGGGAAACTCACGGCAGGAGCCGCCTGTAATCAGAGCTGTTAGCCAGAAGGAAATGTCTTCAGCACTCTTACATGGCTCTTAATCAGATACTGACAGAGAGCCTTTGATCAGGGCATTTCCAGGACGAGGGGAGCTGCAGCTTGCAGCGTGCCTGCACACATCTCACAGCCAGCTCCCGGAGTGTGCAGGCACAGGATCCGCTCTGACATCACTCTCCTCTCCCCCTTTCCCTTCTGCTGTCTCAGAAGACAGCCGGGGCTCAGGAACGAGCAGCACGGAGCACCACAGATGCCTGACAGCTCTGCTGGTGCCCTGCCTGCAGCAGGGAGTCAGCATTCCCTGCTGTGCCTGGTGGCATTTTGCAGCCTGGGGATGGAGCAGCAGGAGGGAGAGCACACCTGCTCAGCTGCTCCTCGCTGGTCCAGGGAGTCAAGGCTGGAGAATCAGACTAAAACAATCTCCCATACAAGGATTGTGGCCTAAAAAAAAGTGTTATAAGAGCATTACTGAAGATTAACACCCTGTGTCCTGTCAAAGTCCCTTGGAATGGATTACATTAATCAGCTGCTAAGCACTAGGTGTGTAATAACTTACAGACGGTGTTGCATGGAAAGCATCAGCTTCACCCACAGTGGGAAATGGCACTTGGTAAAAGAAGTGAGGCAGCTCTGGACATTCCCTGTCCGTGTCATTGCAGGAACATTCTGCAACATGAAAGCTGGCACACTCCAGGACTCCTTTGTCGACTCCTAAGAGTAATTTGGGAAACCAGAAAAGGCTCCTGAGCTTTTCTCACTCAAGAAAAGTTTCTAATAAGGTGAAGACCACAACAAGAGGTTCCACACATTACACAAGTTAAGCAGTGAAAGAACAGGAGGCTACAGTGGGGGTGGAGGAAAGATGGTTTGGGGTCCCATTCCACTGAAGGAATGTGCTGTGAGCAGAGAGCTCATCAGGCAGAACAGGAATATATTAATCAGGCAGTCATTCCTCATCCTCTTACATCACCTGGCTGCAGCCTGGTGCAGCAGGGGTCCGGAGCAGTGGGTGATCACACACAGCACATGCAGTGACCTGTGCAGCACATATGGAATATACATTGCAGGAACAGGAGATAAAAGCTCACCTGCTGCTCTGTGGCTTTCTTAATAGAGTGCCTGTGCACCACCGGGTGAATTAAGAGCAGAGCAGCAGCTTTAACTCTGCATTTCCTCACCTCTGTGTTAGAACGCCTTTCTTGTTTAATATAAGTACTTATTAAGTCATTGAGGAAATGAAGGAAATGAAGAATGTGATGTCAAGACAGTAAGAGAGTAATTTAAATGGAGCAAAGGAGCCTTCTCAATTTTATTCAGTCTTATTACATTGTGAAAGACACTCCACAACATAAAACAGATCTAGGAGAGCTACTCTGTAGCAGATGCACTCTGTAATAATATCATCAATAATTATACATACTTTGAAAAAACCAAAAAACCCACAAATGGCTCTCTAAGGTGAAAGAATACTGGCATTTGTTCACAAATACATCAAAGAACCAAATGAGCTCAAACCAAACACTCAAATGCCCTAAAAGGCTTTACACCTTCAGGAATAAAGAGGAAAAAAATATTGGAACATTCAACACATAAGTGCTGGCTCACTCAGAGTTTGAGGGTGCACCTGCATACAATGTACACATATTTCATTAGGCATACAACTGATTTGGGTATTGTAAGCAACAAACCACAAAATCCTGACAGCATTTCCTGACAGAAGTCTCACCTTGGGCTTACTGCTTGCTCCTTTCTCCTCTTTGTGTTAAGAGACAAGACAAAGTATTTCAACCCAGATTCATCCCACATCAGTTTTGGTGCCCCAGCAAAGAAAACAATTAATCAAAAAATCAGCAGTAGATCCATATCATGACCTGGATCACACATGAAATTTCAGATTTCATTTGTTCTTATTATCAGTATTTTCTTGGGCTTTCACACCATGACCTGCTATGCAATGTACATCCCATAATCCTGGTTTTCTAGTAAATAAATTTTATATTTGTTCTCACGTACAAAGTGGTCTTCTCATGGACCCACATGCTGTTGCTTGTAGCAAGAATGACCTTCTAAAGTGATTGTTTCCTTTTCAAGCTAATTCTGCTATCCACCTACTCTAAAATTTAATATAGAAATTCTCAGAAGCAGCTTTCTACTGTTTCAGGAACAACCATTTTCAAGGAAAATTGTGATGAATGCAGCACAAAGCAGAATGGATCTCTTTCCTCCTTCTGGCTTTTAGAAGATATCTTTTATTCCAGCAAAACTTATTTCTGTCATGGAGGGAAACAACCCAAATGGTGGAGATGGAAATTTCCATTAAAGTCTTTAAGAAGCTGGTTAACCAAAGGCAGCTGATGGAAGAAAGCAAGAAAAAGAGGATAATAATGATCCCCAACATGGATTCAGTGAGCTTGGTTCAATCTAGAGCATAGTTCCTGTCCTGAGGAGACAGCAAAGCACCCAAGGAGGAATCCTCCCTGGCTGTTGCATGATGGATGTCAAACATTAGGATGCTGTTGTCCTTGTGGATGTTTATAGATATACATTTCTGGAGCAAAACATAAACAAACAAGTGGAACCACGGTGCAGGGCTCAAAACAAGAGCAAGCTTGTGTGCTAGCCCACAGATTGAAAGCAGATGTAGGGCTTGGTAATTAGGGGTGATTCGAGCTGCATGAAGTGCATAAAAGCAGTTGTTTTGGAAATGAAGGGAAGGACCAAGGTAATGTAAACACAATTTGTCTTTTTGCTGCACATGGCAACAGATTAAAGAAAATGAAAGAGAGTTAATCATGGGGCAAAAAAAACCCCAGGAAAAAATCTTCAGGGAGGGTACTTACATACTCTCATCCTTCAAAATTGAAATGTTTAAATGCTGCTCTTTCAGGGTTTGTATTTGCATTATGCTGATGTGCAACCTGATCAAAAAGCTCATTTATTTTATAAAGTTCTGTATTTATCAAACACATGTCTCTAAAAATGCACAATCAAAGCAGTTGTGAACTCATCAGGAGGAGATTGCTGATAGCTGCCTGGTTTGGTCACTGAGACCCCTGCTTGAATGGAAGCCCTGCTTCCCAGCATTTGGATCAAGACCTTGTGCTTGGCAAAGACTGAATGCTGGCATGACCTTTCCCAGGTGAGTGACACCAGAATGATACCTGGAGGAAGTCACTGTCAACAGATCAAATGATTTCATGATCTTTTCTGTTGGCTTTGCAGAGAATTGAAACACTTCCCACTCTGTTCCCAGAGTGTGATTGCACAGGATCAACAGGACACAAAATTCATAGGTTGCTCCAATATCCTTTCAAGGTGCACTGGGGCCTCTGGATGATAGATTTAATTACTCAGGCTCTTCCAGAACCCCACCTGAATGTGATGTGGGGATGTGACGGTGTGAGATTTCTTTGTTTATCTCGCTAAATGCTGTCAGTCACACACAGGACACAAACACATTTTATTAAACTCCATGAAAATGTTTCATTAAACACAGAAGTTGTGTAGGCTGAAATCCAGTATTATCACACAGATGAAAGCAATCTAATATTTTTTTTTTACTTTGAGAAAGAAGATCTGCTATTTAATAACTGCCTGGAGCTATACTGAGGGCATCAGAGCTCTAAATATTCACTGTTCTTAATCTCTGCTTTGTCTTTTTCATCACATAACTCAAAGTGTTGCCATTTGGATTTTAGCTCAGTTTGTCCAGAAGTCAAAGCACCACAGAAGACCTGCACTCCTCTAAGATTAAACACATGCATTCCCACCCAAACTACTTTTGTAACATCAGGATTACCACTCTCTCTTTTGCCCCTCCCCAGTAAATAAAAAAAAGCAGTTTTAAGTTGTAGTGTGCCTGTTCTAAAAGCATTGCCCTAACAGGCCTTGCAAGAAGTTTTAAAATTGGAGTACAGCTATTTGAAGTAATTGCAAAGACAAGTTCTTAGTAAGAAAATAAATTAAATTAAGGTTCCCTGTCCATGTTCTC
>VWYP01022948.1:321-14033 GCA_013400435.1 Pycnonotus jocosus | reverse complement strand
TTATTAATGGTGTAGTTGTTGGGGATTTTTTGTTTGCTTTGTTTTACTAGTTTTTTTTACTAGTTTGTTTTACTAGTATTTACATGCTAGTAAATAACTGTTATTTCCTATTCCTATAACTCTGCCTGAAAAAAAAGACCCCTTTAATTCTTTTCTTTTTCTAAATTATAATAATTTGGAGGGAGGGGATTTCAATTGTCCAGATACCTGTCTTTCAAACCAAGACACAATTTCACCACAACACTACTGTGGCTCTGGATAAGTCCATGCTGCAGCAGGTATACCCCTAAAAAAGATGATGATTCACAGATAATACTCTTCCAAGAGCAGGTACACCCATGAAGACTTTGATCCATGGATGACTTAGCTGCCTGCCACAGTAAAATCATAACATATGGCCATTCTCTTAATTTCACAAGTAATCATCCACCCCAACACAGCACATTTAGGCTAAAGTGGTGATCATCCCATGGCCCAGGTGCAGCTAGCTGGGATATGACAGAGTGCATATGGAGACCATAAGAGGAACTGTAAAATCAAATATTTGAATGAAAAAGTAGATACAAAATTATAAGTAATGCCCTGATTGTTTAAAGAGGTAGAAACTCACAACTATGAGACCAATTGGGATAATCAAAATAGAGAGAAAAAGCTAAAACAAATATATTATTCTGGGAAATATCCCTCAATAAAACAGTTCTATTCCCTACTTCTGAAAATCTTCTTCATCCAAATACAGGTGTCATGTTTCCAAATACTTTTTTATATGCTGGAATTGAAGCACCATGTCAGTTCTATTTAAACAAATGAGAGGGATTTCCTCATTTCTGCAAAGAAGGCTGTTAATATGCTTAAAGATAAATATATATCAGACTGAAATTTATTTTTAATATTAGCAGAGAAACCCATTAAAAATTGATGATGCTTTTTCTAGGTCTCTATATCACAGGGTTCTTTGGCTATTTCAAAGCATTTCATATCCATCATTCAAAATCTGTGGAAACCTAGTAAGAAATCTAATTCATCTAAGCCCTAGATAAATGGCAGGTTTGTTTGTTTGGTTTGGGAGGTTATTTTAGAATCACAGAATTAGAGAATGTCTCAGATTGGAATAGACCTCAAAAGATCATCTGATCCAATATTTCATGGTAAAGGGAACTTAGATAAGATTTTCTCACATCTTAAGAACATCCAATTCTACCTGCCACCTCTTGGAGGGGTTCTTTTGGTGATTGATGGTTCTCATTGTAAAAATAATCTTTCTTATATCAACATGAAACCTCTCCTGGTGCAATTTGTACCCATTTCCTCTTGTTGTTTTCATGTAGGTGTACAGAACAGTTGAGTATGGATTAGACCTTAGGGACAGACACCCTTATAAGCAAAAAATTGATTTGGTTTGTGGCAGTGTAGTGCAGTAATTACTACTATTACAAAGGAATGCAAAGATCTTGAGATAAGCCCTGTGCAGTACTCAACCACATATATTTTCTGTTCAACCTAGAAGTATTTGTTGTAGGAAGCTATCAATTGCTACTTCTAGAAACTTTATCTCTGCAAAAAGCAGGGCACTAAGGATCTGCATAGTTCCAGAGAAGCCAAAGAAGATCAGGGTGCTTTACAGAGATCATGATCAGACACTGGTGAAGGCCCGTGGGGATGGGGACAGTGCTGGTTCAGGGTCTGGGTGGAATATGACTGCACGGGATGTACCCAGAGTTAGACCCATATGTAGGATGACAGGGCAAGGTTATAAGAAAATGATGTAATAAGAAGTATAGGAAAGGCCCATGGAATAGACTAGACTAGACTAGAATGAATATAATTTAGGACTTTTTTTTCTTCTAAAGTTTAGTGCCATTCTCCCACTGACATGGTCTGCCCCAGAACTTTAACAAAGCTATCAGCTTGGCAACATTAAGCCATTAATTATTCTTGAGACAGCAGGTTTGGGTCACCTATTATATAAAGGTTGTGATTTGACAAACCACTTTAGTGCCACTTCAGGTTTTCAGTGTTGGTGAAGAAGCAATATTGGCACTTGCAATATTGAGCTATAAAACAAGGGAAATCAAATATCTTAGAAATCTGATGTTCCTCTCCTATTTTTCAAGATTATACAATTTCTTTCCCTCCCAGCTAATTTAGAAGTAACTCAACATCTCCCTCTCAAGAGTCAGACTGTACCAGCCCTTCCAGTTTATCAGCTTTAAACACACATGTACACAGGCACAAATGCACTCATGCAAGCACATAACCTTTTTCTTTCAGAAACACTAGCTAGTCTGTTGTAAGGTGCATACACCTATCCATATGTCTCATTATCCTAAGAAGAACCACAGCTATCAGCATGTCTAAAATGCTTTTCTTCACTCCACTGATTCATAAGTGGAAAGGAACTCTGGAGGTGATCCTGTTCAACCCCACTAGTTTAAGACGAATCAAGAATAAATAAAGAAAGAGGCAGAAGATCTGCTAATTTGACAGACACTACTGACTTTCTACTGAAACAGTCCTCTCAGATTTTAATCCATCAACTGTGAATATTTTCAGTGATTCTATGGTGAAGGAAATCCCTCTCAGAGTTGTAACGAAGCCGTGTGCAAACACCCCATCTCACCTCTATTCTTGTCCTGTTAGAGATAGAACTTTTAATTAAGTGGACTGTGGTCTGAGGTAGTGTGGCATTTCTTGTATGGAAGTTTTCCTAAGATATTTGTTTTTGAGCAGTTTTGCTTGTTTCCCTCAGTTCTCTGCAAGATGTAGAATCTCAGAATCAATTAGGTTGGAAAGGACCTTTGAGATCAATGAATCCAACCTATGACTGAACATCCACTTCTCAACTAGACCACGGCACTAAATGCCATGTCCATTCTTTTCTTAAACACCTCCATCACCTCCATGGGCAATCCGTTACAGTGTCCAATCACTCTTTCCATGAAGAACTTTTTCCTAATATCCATTTTAAACCACCCCTGGTGCAGCATAAGACTGTCCTCTTGTCCCGTCACTGGTGCCTGTAAGACATCAATCCCCATCTGGCTGAATCCTCCTTTCTGGTCATTGTGGAGAGCAATAAGGTCTCCCCTGAGCCTCCTTTTCTCCAGGTTGAAAAATCTCAGCTCCCTCAGTTGCTCCTCACAGGACTTGTGTTCCAGATTCTTCACCAGCCTTATGGCCCTTCTCTGAATGCACTGCAGTGTCTCAACATCCTTCCCAAACTGGGTGGGCCAGAACCAAATGCAGTACCCAAGGCGTGGCGTAAGCAGTGCTGAGTTCAGGGGAAGAATCATTTCCCTGCTCCTGCTGGCCACAATATTCCTGATACAGGCCAGGGTGCCATTGGCCTTCTTGCCAGCCTGGGCACACTGCTGGCTGATGTTCAGCTGTTGTCAGTCAGTACCTCCAGCTGCCTTTCTGCCTGGGCACTGTCCAGCCACTCTGACCTCAGCCTGTAGCATTTGCAAGGGGTTGTTGTGACCAAAGCACAAGTCATTTTGAACCTCGTATCATTGGATTTGGCCCATCTATCCAGCCTGTCCAGGTCCCTCTGCAGAGCCCTCCTATCCTCCAGCAGATTGACACTCACAGCAGATGAGGCCAAGAGGCACCATCTGCAGTTTTGCCAATGGTAGACTCAATCTCCTCACACAGATCATCAGTAAAGATATTCAACAGGACAGGCCCAGCACAGAATCCCACTAGTGACAGGACACCAACAGGATGTGGCACCATTAATCACCTCTCTCTGGGCCCAGCCATCCAGACAGTTCTTAACCCAGGGATGGGTCCACCTCTGCAAGCCATGGGCTGCCAGCTTTTCCAGGAGAATGCCATGGGAGAAAGTATCAAAGGCTTTGCTGAAGACCAGGTAGACAACATCTGCAGCCTTTCCCACATCCACTAGGCATAAAAGGAAACCAAGTGGGTCAGGCAGGCCCTGCGCCTCCTAAACCCCTGCTGGCTGGGCCTGATCCCCTGGTTGTCCTCTACATGCTGTGTGCTCACATTCAAGATGATCTGTTCCACAACCTTGCCAGGCACTAAGGTCAGACTGACAGACCTGTAGTTTTCTGGATCCTCTTTTCACCCCTTCTTATGGATGGGCATCACATCAGCCAACTTCCATACATTTGGGACCCCCCTAGCCAGCCAGGACTGACAATAAATTATAGAGAGTGTCTTGGCAAACTCTTCTGCCAGCTCCCTCGTCACTCTAGGGTGGGTCCAATCAGATCTCATAGACTTGTGATCATGTAAGTAGCTCAGCAGGTCACTAGCTGCTTCATCCTGAGTTTCAGTGGGCCCATTCTTCTTCCTATCTGTATCTACTAGATCATGAGGCCAGTTACCCAGAGGACAACCTGTCTTGTTGTTGAAAACTGAGGCAAATAAGGTGTTAAGTACCTCAGGCTTTTCTTCCTCTTTGCTAATTATATTCCTCCCCATGTCCAATAAAGAACAGAGGTTCTCCTTGCCCCTCCTTCTGCCATTTTCAAGATCCGATTACTAAAGGATCTTAGAAGTGCCTCTGCCTGAATTAAGGGGCAAATGAGACCATATGCCAGTGACAATAGTATAAGTTTTATTTGATAGTAAATATGGGAAAGAGAAAGAGAGAGAGAGAAGGAAATAGAAAATAGGTGTGTGTGGGGGGAGGGGTGGTCAGAGAGTAACAGGGACAGAATCAGAAAATATCACCATTCTGAGGATCCCAGCAATGTTCCAATAATCCTCTCCAGCTGGTCTTCTTGGTGGTTAAGGTTCCCCCAAAAAGCAGATAATCTGATGGGTTAATATACACTCAGGCCAGGTAGGAAAACTCAAGCACTTCCTTGGGGTGGGGGAAAGGAATTAGCCATTGTCCCTTACGCAGACTCTGGGTTTGTTGCATCACATGCAGTCCTGTGGTGCAAGGCCTCAGGAATGACGCTGCAGGACACTTTGGGGACCTTTGATGGATCAAGGCACTCTCTCAGCTGCCCCTCACGTGAATGTCCCTTGCATGTGGCCTGCCCAAGATAGGGGGTTCCACAGCCAGTTTGTGTAAGGAAGGCTGGGTTCACAGCCCCTGAGCAGAAGTTACAACACACCAAAACTTCCTCTCTCTCCTCCTCTGTTGGGGGGAAAATCTGTACAAACCTGCTCCCAGTGGGCTACGGCCTCCCCCATCCCAAAGCAAAACAAAGATGATTCTCAGCTTGGCTGCTGGTTTGGCTCACATTCTCTTCCTTGTTTACTGTTGGTTGCAGGTGGTTGAAGAATGGGGTTTCCCCTCTATCTAATCTCAGCTGTTTGACTTTCAGTCCAAAATCTCAGTTTCAGGTATCTTCTGGGAGGTTCCTTTGATTGTAGCTTCTTTATTTGTTTTTTTGTTACAACGAGAAAATCTTTATATCAATGTTTAAGGCATGAATTATTTTAGTCTCTGACAGCCATTAATGTGACAGCCATATAATAAATAATAAAAACATTTTTATTATCCTTCATAGAAGTGGCTGAATTATGTTCTAACAGGCTTTTTGCCTCTTTCATTTTCTTTCTGCATGACCTAGCAACACCCTTGAGCATTTCCTAAGTAGCCTGCCCCTCCCTCCAAAAGTGATACACTCTCTTTTTCCCCCCCTCATTTTTTCAAAGCTCCCTGCCCATCCAGGCTGGTCATCTTCCCTGTCAGTTCACAGTTTTGTGCATAGGGGCAGCTTGCTCCTGAAGCTTCAAGGTTTCCTTTGTGAAATATGTCCATCCTTGTTTGAACCCCTTTGTTTCTAAGAACTGTTTTCCAAGGTACTCTCTGTATGAATCTCTTGAAAAAGCCAAAATCTGCCCTCTGGAAGTCTAGTGTAGAAGTTTTGTTGATGTGTGATACCTCAGATTCTCTAGGTGCTCTGTGGAGATTGTACAGACTATGTCACTAAAGAAAATCTGGAAAGATTTCTGTATTCAGTCTGGCATTCTTTATAGTTCGTGAAAGCAGAGTGGAATAGGACTTGCCAAATGCTGTGACAGTCATCTCCTCCATGTAAACGTCTTGAATACTGTAATAAAAGAGAGTACACCTCCCCACATGCCAGGTTCTTCTCCATATTAAACCTTTTACATTCTCCACAAACTTGAATCCATATTGACACACTTGAAGGAGAGAAATTAATTACCTGCATTTGAGATGTAAGATTCATTTGTGTTCACAAATTTACAGTACTTGAATCTTTGCAGGAGGCAAGTATGTCTTGTATCAGCTACATGCAGTTAATACTGTACATCAAAACTGCAGACAAATCAAGAGGAAACTCAGTGTTATATTTGAGTATAGTTGTTAAGAACATCATATTTGCATCAAATCCCAACTTGTCTAAACAGCCATCCATAGAGAAAATGGCATAATCTTGAGCCCACATAAAAAAAAATATTGAATTGAGTGACAATTTACAAAGGAAATTTAGAGTTCTCCTAATGAGGTGTTTGGCGTTTCAAAACAAGCTGGCAATTTTGTGTAGTACTCGGTTTCTTGGTAATATGGTTCTTTTCTTAGGTGTCTTTAAAACTCCCTAGTGTTGAAGTCAACATATCAAGTCCTACAAGTGTACTTCTGCTCAGAAAAACAATTTCTCCTACATGGAACTGTGCTCTCTGAAAAATATGTAAATAGCTATAAAAAAGGTTTATCATTAAATGTAAGTAGTTGAAATAGTCAGATGTTACAACCAATGAATATCAAAGAGTAAACACTGTATCACATTAATTTATTTAAATCATTGTGAATTAACAATACTTCACTAACTTTTTTCACTGAGTGCAAGGAAAGAAATAAGGCTAAGTGTGTCTATTTGTAAATAAAACATCTTCTTGTTCAATTCAAAACATATAACATTCATTTCACTGCTCAGACAATGAGCAATGCTGCATGCAAATCAGTCCAATTGCAGACTAATGGAAAGAGGAAAAACTGATACAACTTAAGAGTTTAGGCTAAGAATGAAGGAACACTAATTGAATAATTAATACCAAAATATTGTAATTCACAAAATAAATAATTTTGTGAGTATTTTCCAGGTGGCTTCATCAGTGAGACTAGTGCATCACAATCTGACATTAAAATTGACTGCTCCAATGAAAGGGCATCTTTAATGAGTGTCACCTCTGAAGAAGTCTCTGCTTAGCAGGCTGAAAATCAAGATGATCTGTGTGAAAAAAAAAATGCTCAAAATACTTCATTAGTAGCAGTCCATCAGAGGTTAACTTTTTAATATTAATGAAATAGCAAGTGTCAGAAAACAAAATGAGAGCTCAGGAAATAGTAACAATCCTTCATTGAGAAATAATAAAAACATTTAGTAAATTAACTTTTTTAGAAGCCAAGAGCAAATCTAATTTATTAAGGCTCTGACATCATAGATCACCTGGTCTCTGAAGGGCCCTTCAGAGAGCTGGAATGCAGTTTGAATGTTGTGCATATATAAGTAATAGTGATGAAACACACATGCATCTTTAAATTATCCTCTAGGTAATGGAAGCAAGTAAATCTGAAAAAGACTGGATTTACTTTGTGGCAAAACTAACAAGACTATGATATGGTTTGCTGTCCTCTGCATCAATAATGACATGAAAATACTTCCAAACTGCAGACTGTGTTTTCAATTCCAAATGCAATGAGTTTTGCTTGGTCAATTAAAAATGTGGATTTGTTCTCACAGTGAAAAACCAACCCAAATCCTTTACTTTCAATGATGCAGAACACAGTAAACTAGAGAGACTTTTAAAGTCTGTGTTAGGACTCCATAATAACTCAATAACAAAACCATACAGAACAAAATGGAATCATCAGCACCAGGAAAAAGATCTTCATACCAAGTATCAGGTGAAATATCAGAAAATAGGTAGGCATTGTGAACAAATGTTCTCTCCTCAATAGCATAGAAGCTTTGGATATTTGGGTTTTTTTAAAAAAAGCATCCTAGAAAAAATAATTCTGGAATTCTATGTTTTCTATAGGTGGTAGCAAGACATAGTAGAATAAGATTTACAGAGTTGGTGCAATTTTTTGCCCTTGCTGTTGATCTCCAGCCTATTGTGAGGGCATACTTAAAAGAGGGGATGCAGCTCTCTCAAACTTTTCATATTGTCCAGAAAGCTTTGTGGACAGTTTTAGTTAGTGCCAGTGCAGTCATTCCACATTCCATCACACCTAAAGAAATCAGCGAGTTGTGAGAAATTCACCCGTTGTGTCTTGGAACATAATTCTTTTTCAGAGAAGAGTGTTATAGTGGCAGGCAGATACTCATTCCCCCTACAGTGCTGTCCATCTACCCACTCTTGAAGAAGATATTTAACGTTCTACTTCTCTGGCTCATGGAGGTCCCTCTGGGTGGCAGCCTGATCCCCTGGCACAGGAGTCTTTCCTCCCATTTCAGTTTCATCTGTAAGATTGCTGATGGTCCACATAATCACTACCTTCTGGGGCTGACCACTTATCACTTTTCAGGTCAGCTCATGCCTTCTCATGAACTCAGAAAAGTCAACAGATCAGACTTGAGGCATGCAGAATATTTCTGTGCCTAGAAGCTGAAAGACCTGAAGCAATGAGTAATGTCAAGGTTTCAAGCAGAATGCAGAGGTGTTCTAGTCTGTTTGATAGTTTGATATTTTCAAAGCAATTTCTTTCAGTCTCAGAAGGTGGAATTGGGTAAATGAAAGAAGCTGTATAAATAAATACCTAGTAAAGAATAAAAGCTTCTTAGACACAATTAAAATCCAGTTTAAACTGCAGAGTCACAGTTAAATATGTAATTTAAAACTCATTAAAGTTATATAAAATTATTTCCATTGAATAGTAATTACTCTACACGAATGATCTGGAGACCAGTAATTATTTATGGAAGAAATTAGAAAATTAGTTAAAATAATAAAGATCTAATGATTTACTGAACTAGTTGCTGACAGCCAACAAACCATGCAAAGTGTTCTGAATAAATTATCTTTTTAATTATCATCAGCTCTTGTGTTTGGTTTGATGTCTAAGTGGAACATTTGTGTTTACAAAATACAGTGTTTTTACAAATAACTTAGAAACATAAAATGACCAAGAGTCCTTAAACACTTGATTATTGTAATAACATATATAGAAGTTCTGAAGAAATCATCAGATGCCCTCACTGTGATATTCTTGTTACCGACTTTAGCTTTCTTTTTTTTTTCATCTAAAATGAGACATGGTGTGTTTTCTAAGAACCAAATGATAAAAACATTATGATTTCAAATAATGAGAAACAGTGTTTAGTAGAATTTTCTGTTATGTTTGAAAAAAACTGTATCCATTCTAGATACTGAGAATTGTTTGTAGTACTCACTCCAGAGAAAAAATATGTATCTGCTACTGTGCAAACTTAGAATGGTTTACTAATGTGAAAGTATTTCTTAACTGTGTTTTACAAAAATATTTTGTATCACATGATTTCATGTTCCTATTACATTATTTATCCACCTGGATTAAACAAATGTGCTTTCCTGAGTTACAATTTTAGGACAATAGGACAAAAAACTTTAATCTTTCTTCAGTGCTCTTTCAATAAGATTGAGTAGCATAGGAACTTTCTAATGGAGCTTCTTAGAAAATTTATGACCAAAAATAAATTTCCACGTATTTGCATTTCCCCAAAGCTGCTTTCAGTCTGTTATTGTTAATTGTTGTTTCAAGATAGGAAAACAAAAACAAAAACAAAACAAAACAAAAAACACAAACAAACAAAAAAACCAAAACAAACCAAAACAAACAAAAAAAAACCCCAGAATGTTTTTTCATATGAGTGATTCTGGACTGAATTATAATGTGCAGGGAGTTATAAAACAGATTATTTTCCTATAAGTGACACCCAAATCAAAAGACTTCGAAACCTAAGAAAATTTCCAGCTGTAGAAAGAAACCCCAGTTTAGATATTTCCATTGGGCTGCCTGTCTTAAAACCTGCCTGGACTGCCTGAACTTAAAACCAACAAATCAGTAAAAGCCTTTTTTTGTTGTTGTTGAGGAATGGCTGAGGAGAACTATCACCAAAAAACCCAACTGTTTAATCTCACTTATAGTTTATTTGCTTTCTTCACAAAGGTTAGCTTTTTTTGTCCTTATGAGGATGGAATTTTTTTTTAATTCTTGTTTATAAATGTATTCCTATATTATAAAGGACCAAATCAAAGAGAACAGCTAAGGAGATAAGTGAGAGAAGTAATAATCATTATTTGGGGCACAAAACACCATCACAGACTAAATTTAGATAGGGAGACAAACAGGAAATTTAAAAAAGTCATTTCTTGTGCTTTTGTGGGGAAAGCACAGAAGACAAGAGAAAATAAAGCACTAAAGAGTGTTTGGCTGGGTGTTTTTTTGTCCAAATAGTGAATACTAAAATACCCAAGTGATGAAATAGAAATCTTGGTCAAAGCCTCATCCTGACACATTTTAGCAAGTGAGATATTGCAAAAATATCATATTGAATTCAGCTTCATACATAACCATATATGAAATGTGGGATGCTGAGCATCAACTAACCAATAAATAGAACTAACTGCACTTGCTGGTGTTAGCAAAACTGCAGAGTTATCAATTGGAAACTGGTTCACAGAGCAAGAAGAACTTTGACTCACTGCCCTCATGGACTCTTAGTTTCCTAATCACCTTGAGAAACTGATTATGTATGTCCCAAAGCCTGATAGTGCCTAAAGGAAATCATTCCATTCACTTCAGCAACCCTTTCACTCTAACCTCAATGTTCTTTCAAGGAAGTTCTATTGATATTTTCCTTCCTATTTAATATATTATGGTGCACTTAGAACCAAAATAAAATGGTAAATAAAGTAAGACATCAGTCAATAATACAGGAAAACAGACTCTGCAGAACCTCAAAGATAGAAGTTAGTAAGGAGACTAATCATAGAATTAACTAGGTAATAGCAAACCTATTATTGATCCAGCAATTTTAGCAAAAAGGATTCAACAAATCTTGCAGAGGTTGTGTCACACTGCACAAAGCAGCCCCCTTTTCTTTTCCAGGAAAGAAAGCAAGGGTGCATGTGATAGTAAGAGCTTAGGCCTCCTCAAATGACATTGCAGTCTCTTTTCCAAGGATTTCTCTTGTGACTCCAGAGCAGACGGACAAGGAGTTATTCAGTCCTATCAAGTCAAATGCACTTCTGTGTACACAAAACCCACAGCTATTTATAAACTTGGACATCTACAGAATCTGGATGCATCAAGGTTTAAGAACCCTGAGCTCAACTCTGGTACCTGAATTCTTCTCTAGTTACTCTTTAGGTCCCTCTCTTTAGGATTCCAAGAAGACATAGGAATGGGCTTGAAAAGTATGTCTATTTTTATTGCTTAACTAGCTAGTTATTTTCAAGAATATGAGCATCTTGTTTCAAAATCTTTAATAAAATATGCCTTAATTTCTCTATTTTAGGTGTTATTAACAAGTATGCAATTTTCTAAAGACCCATTCAACCAACAGCCTTGAGAGGTGCATTTTAAGCAGCAGAGTAGTTTGTTTGGGTGGGGTTTTTTGTGGGGAAAAATGATCAGTATTTGCTTGTCTGGTTTTTACTTTATGGGAGGAAGAACAAGAACCTAGTGTAACTGTCTGCTGGCTTATTTGGTCTCCATAAATGAAATTTAGATTTCAGTGTTGCAAGAGCAATCTTATAACTAAATATTTTTTATGGGAATTATATTTAAATATATAATTAACCTTGAATTCTCCTAAGTGTCTTAAGGAATATTTTTGCTGTCTTTGCAAATTTTTCAATTCATCCTACAAACATCCATGTTACAAACAGTTTTTTCTTCAATGTAATCTGTCAAGCCAGTTACTTCATATATTTAAAGCCAAGAGCAAAATCGATCGAATTAATCTCTCATACTAAGAATGATTATTGCAAAAGTAATAATTACAAAACTAGGAGCAAGAAAATATCTTTATTTAATTATTTTAGGTACCCAGCTATATATTACAAATGTGACTTCTTTCCTTGCCTGCCTTCAAGTCCACTTCAGTGTATGTTCATTGCTTACTCATGCTTCACATCAACAGTTTATAATCTCATGGATTTGCCTACTTGATTCAGAAGAATCAGTCATGTTGACTCAGTCCATCAAAACCTATCAAGATCACTAATGCTTTGTCCTGCAATCAAAATGTCTCTTAAGTTGGAAAAAATATATATATATAAAGGGCAGAGGGCTAAAACAACACATTTCTTTTTTTCTAGTCCTATAAAATTCCTCAAATGTGAAGAAATGTTAGATTTCATCCATGACATCAACAAACAGGTCTACTCAACTCCATAACATATACTAAAGCACTCACAATGGAACTAACCTCTATTTTGCACTCTACAGTGTAAGCACTGGCAGACTAACAAGCTATATGACATAGGATATATGGGACAGCTAGACTGGGGCAGCCAGTCCAATGTTTGAATGTGCTCTGCGTGTAGCAAAACTGTCTCTACTCTACTTTACTGAGCTAAGAAAAGAATAGTGAGTCATAATCATAACTGACTAGTGAAGAGATGAATTAATGTAATCGAGTAATTTTTAAGTGTCCCTATAGTTCTTTTGTGTTACCCTATATGCAACACAAAACAGTGAAAGGCCCTTGTAATTTAACTTGGCAATGAAAATCATGCAAACTGAAAATCTTTTAGATACCAACTAATCACTGTTGATTCATATTGCAGAAAGATTAATAATTTTACAGAAAGAGCTTTTGACAGTGTGATAGAACATTTTGTACATCTGACTTTGGACTAAAGGCACTTTCTTGTCTAGGTGACCAAAATTTAACTGAATACAATGTCCAACTACTCCGTACATGTATAAAATAAAAAATTTCTTTGACAAACATGATTAGAAAACAAAGAGGACTTGTGGGAAGAGAATACAAGGAAAGACTGCTATTCCTTTAAAGGTTGAGGTATTCTATCTAGAAACAAAACTTGCTGATTAATCTACAGAGGCTGTAAGAAATGGGAAAAAAATAAAACAAATTTACATTACTTAAATACTTTCACTAGAAGACCATTCAGTTTCCTGGAGGAAGACTACTCATAAACTCAGAGTATTCTACTGCCATAGTTTTTCATTTAGACAAGATAATGCAACACTAGCAATAACACTCCTTCTTTCAAATACTGTCCCATAACCAAAAAAAGTATACTTTTTCATGATCTTCAGACTTTTATACCAAGAGGAATGTGTTTAGTCCTCAGAGTTTGTGGCATAGGTAAACCTTTTCATTGATCACCTTTTCTTAAAATATCTGGATTCCATTGCTTCTCTACCTCTTAGAAATGAAACTATAATCAAATAATTTTAAAAATTCAGGATACAGCTGTACTATTGAATGTGTAAGACCTATTTCAAATACCTTCAATGTCATCACAGAACAATCCTGCTTGAAGATCCCTAAAAGAACTGGTGAGAATCCTTTGTTCCTCTGCTGTCACATGCATTTGCAGACAACAGAATTATCCTGCAGAGATAAGTGGCTAATCAAGCAGGTCTATAATTCATACATCAGGCAACCACCAGGTTCTGTGAATAGATCTCACCATTCTTAAAGGAAAATTACTGTCCCTCCTGCACAGCTTTCCATGAATCCCACCCTCGAAAAAGCAGCAAATCACAAACTAAACAATAAAATGTTAATGATCTCCTCAGT
>VWYP01022943.1:1694-14412 GCA_013400435.1 Pycnonotus jocosus | reverse complement strand
ACTGGGAGCACTGGGAGCGCTGGCGCAGGTGGGGCTGGGCAGGGCGGTCCCCACCCTCTGTCCCTGCCCCCCGTGGGGACCGAGCCGCTCCCAAACCGGCAGAAAATCCCCCCAAATCCCGCGATCCCCGCAGCCCACGGGGGCTCGGGGGACTCGGGGGTCCCGCCCCGCCGGGGGTGCCTTGCACGGGGAGTTCAGGCTCGCAACAAAGGTTGGATTTAGAGGGTTTGATCCTCCTTAATCAGCTGATTTGCCATCACGGGCGAGGCTTTCGCCGTGGATGAATGAGACGTAGTGTTCTTTCTTTCTTTCTTTCCCGATTTTTTTTTTTCCCCTTCTTTTAAATCACGGGAAGGAAGGGACAGGGAGGCTTTCCCAACCCCAAAATCCCTCCAGCAGCCTCAGCTGGGATCAGCCCCAGCTTGGCTTGGAAGGATTTGGGGGTGATGTCCATGCAGGTCCATCCCCACAGTGCTGTCTCTCTCCCAGCATTTCTATCAAAATCCCGATTTTTTTCCCAGCAGTGCTTTGGGTGAAGGATTCCCGGGAAAAATCTCCGGGAAGATGAGCTCAGGGAAAACTGGTCCAGGGCTCGCTTGCCCCAGTGCGAGGGGGGAATCCAGCAAAAAACCCCCAAACCCTCAAAAACCTGAGAGAGGGAAGATTTGGAATCGATATTGGGAGGAAATTCCTGGCTCTGAGAGTGGGCAGGCCCTGGCACAGGGTGCCCAGAGAAGCTGTGGCTGCCCCAAATCCCTGGAATTGTTCCAGGCCAGGTTGGACGGGGCTTGGAGCAGCCTGGGACGGTGGAAGGTGTGGATGGCAGGGAGTGGAATGGCTTTAAGGACCTTTCCAATCCACAGCAGTGATTGATTCCACGCTCCTCGCCTCCTCGGTGGAAAATGATTTATATTTAAGGAGAATCCTGATGCGCAGCGATGCCCCCTTCATTAATCAATTACTAATGAGCTGCTAATGAACTTAGAGCACGGTAGCCAAAGGGCAGTGGCCGGGAGCAGCAATGAGCTGTCACTGCTGCTCCTGCTGCTGGCTCTGGTTTCTTTCTTTCCCTATTTCCCCCGAATTGCTCATGATCCATCTCCTCAGCATCCATCCCGTGCTCCCGACTCCTGGAAAAGGGGCTGGGGCCGTGTTGGATGGGTGGCAGCAGCCCAGCCCTCCCCTGGCAGCAGGGAGCAGCCAGGCACCCAGCATTTTTTCCCTCATAACTGGATTTCCCTGAATGCAAACTGGAGCATGCGATTTTAATCCTCTTCCCTGCCATATGGCCGCTGGCTGGATTGAAATATGACTCAATTAATTATTGCCAGGAAAGCCCTGGGGCCAAGCCTTGCTCTGGGAGGAGGTTTGGAGGTGCTCCCGGGGTTCTCAGCGGGCTTTTCTCACCCCTTGGTGTGGGATTCAGGGATGTGGCTCAGCCCCATCCCACCCCAGCTCCTGTGCTGGCCCCATAAATCCGGGCACCACCCCAGCTGCTTCTTGGCACCAGATTTGGGGCTTTTTTCAGGCATTTGCAGCCTCGAAGGAGGATGCAATGGGCTGCTCACCTGGGAACATGAGTCTGGCAGTCTCAGCATCACCTGGACAACGGCTGGAGGCAGCCTCTGCCCCCAAAAATGGGATATTCCCACCTGTGCTCCTCACACGTGCCCATCCTCTCTCCCAGATCCCCTGGGAGCTGCCAGCTTTGCTCCCAGTGGATCAGGCACCAGCACGAAGGATCTCTTGGGGTTTTTCTCCTTGCAGCCACGAGCTGGTGGTGGCTTCGTGGGGCACATTTGGCATCTGGGGGAGATGATAACTGAGGCTGCTTCATGGCGTGGGGGGTTCTTGAGACCAGGAGCAGGCAATCCTAGAGGGATTCCCGTGGATTGATGGCTGTGAGCCAGTGAAGAAGCATTATTATTATTATTTTTATTATTATTATTATTATTATTCCTGTTATCAATCCCCAAGCCCACCCGCTGCTTTGCCACCCCGTGCCAAGCAGAAAATGCGATAAAAAAGGGCAATTTTCCCGGGGTGGGCAGTGCCATCCTCACCTGGCAGCCCCGCGGATGCTCCCGCTGGAATTCCAGGGGCTCCTGAATCCCGGTGAGTCACCGAAGGAGGACAGCCAGGCGCCGGCGCTGGCTGTTTCCATAGTAATTAGGGCTGGAGAGACGATGCTGGAGCCCCATGGACCCCTCCGTGTCCCCAAAAAGCGCTTCCAGGAGCGGCTGTCCCGCCCCATCCCGCTCATCCCAGCCGGGATGCTCCAGGCAGGCACGCCCAGGACCACCTGGGACCACGGGGATTGCCCCGGGTTGGGCTGAAATTTAGGGAAAACACCGTTTTTAGGCACGAATGGCATCAATTTTCAGCGTGGCTTCTCCAAGGGTCTCTGTCCTGTGCCCGGAGCGGGATGGGAGAGCGGGATGGGAGAGCGGGATTTGTCCCTGTGCCTTCACAGCCAGCAGGGAAGCAGGAGGGATGAGCTGAGGGATGAGGTTGGATTTTCAGTTTTTCTCGCTTTTCAGGCTCTTTTCTCGCTGTTTTCCTCTCTCTGGGCTCGGCCTCTTTGTGGGGAGGAGGGGTGAGGGCACAGGCAGTGGGAGATGGAGCCCCATTCCACGGAAAGGGGTGTGGGTGCATCCTGCTCTGCTGAACAGGGAATTTCTTGCTTGTCCTCGCACAGTTTTATTCTCTGCTCACTCCCGACCCAGCTTTCCATGTGCATTTTTCCTTCTGGGTGCCACATCCTTGGTGCAACCCCCCCAAACCCACTCCCTTTGGAGCACAGGAGCAGCTCCATCCACCCAAAATCCTGGGGGGAATGTCCAGGGGGTCTCCTGGTCCTGCTGCTCGTGGGGAATCTGTGGATGACTGCAGGGACAGGGGCTGTGGCTCCCTGGATTTGGCTCCCTGGAGAAGCCAGGCTTGCTCCAAACCCCACCCAGAGCAGCTGGGATGGTGTTGGTGAGGTGTGGATGCTGGATCAGGCCAGTGATTGATTGATTAATTAACGATACCTTTGATTAGAGACGTGCAGGGGCTTGGCGGGCGGGGAGGCAGCTGGATGAAGGATCAGGGAATCAGGGAATCACGGGGTGGGGTGGCTTGGAAGGGATCTAAGAGACCCTAAGGGATCTGAGAGACCCTGAGGGATCTGAGAGACCCAAAGGGATCTGAGAGACCTTAAAGGATCTAAGAGACCCTAAGGGATCTGAGAGACCCTAAGGGATCTGAGAGACCCTGAGGGATCTAAGATCTTTCCATCTGGGATGGGAAAGGACAAAGCTGTGCTGATGCTGGAGCCTCAAACTGCTCATCTCCTGCATTTCATGCTGGAATGATGGACTCCAAGGATCAGTGGGAATATAAAAATCCCTTCTGCAACCAGGTTGGACCAAGCCTTGAAAAAATCAGCCCCTTTGCAGCTGAGACACCCTGGGTAATTCCTGGGCAGCAGCTGCACCAGGACCTGCTTATCCCCCCAAACACAATCAGTTCTCACCTTATCTCATCCTTCCCTGGCTTTTCACTCAGCAGTTTCCTTCCCCTCCTGATGTCTGTCATCATCATCCTCGTTAGAACCCGGGTTAATTGGTTTATCCAAGGTGTTGCTGGATCCCTGTTGGAGTTCTCTGCTGTGGGTGATGCTCTCAGGCAGATTCCTGAGATTCCAGCTGAGCTGCAGGTTGGTCATTCTGGGGGTGCTGCTGTTCTTCCCAAAGTGCTGCTCCCAGGAATTGCTGGATAAGCTCCTTCAGCTCAGCTGGGCTCTCACTTTAACAGGTTTATCCTCCTGCCCTCTCTTGCTCTCCCGAGGGCTTTGGGAAGGAAAGTTGGCTCTGTCCATCCTGGGATGCTCCCTAGGAACAGCTTTCCTGCCTGGAAAGGTCCCGGCTGTGCAGCTGTGTGGGAAGGGGCTGCCTTTCCTGAGCCTTGGAGCTCAGCAGGGATCCGTGCTCCTTCCTGGCTCTCATGAGATCCCTCCAAAGGGGAAAAATCCTCGGCAGAGCACGGGATATTCCCGCTGCAAACCCCTGGGTGTTCCTGATTTCACCTCAGCATCCCTCCTCCTGCTGCATCCTCTGTGCGGGGGGATCAATCCCAGCCCCGAAGCTTGGCTGCTTCCTGCTTTTCCTGCGCCTTGAGCTGCCCGTGCCCATCCCTGCAGGCAGAGCCAGCAGCTGCAGCGGGGACCAAGGGGACATCGGTGCCCTGTGCCACCACCAGCGCCTGTGTGCAGAGACAAAACCTAATCCTGGCACATTCCCGTGCTGAGGATCCCCCTCCTGCCTCTCCTCCTGCACCTGGGTAGGAAGAGCTGGAACCCCGGTGTTCCCAAGGCTGGCACCTCCAGGAGAGCGGTGACAGGGAGGTCCGTGTGCTGATTAAGGTCATTACGGTAATTAGGTGGGGTCGTTGTCGGTGCTGCTGTGCCAGGAAGCTTCAGCCTTTGAATCGTGGCAATGTTGAGGTTTAAAATCTCAAATCTTCAAGCCCAACCATCCCCACCCGTGTCCCCAAGTGCCACATCCCCACGGCTTTTAAACCCCTCCAGGGGTGGTGGGGACTCCACCCCGGGCAGAGTCTGGCGGTGCCTGAAATTCCTGTGCAATTTTTGCCAATTCCCTTTTAAAAAATTTGTTTTCCCGGTTCCTTTTCTGACTGAAATGTGGTGTTGAGCCAGGGGAAAGCCACCATCGTGGTGGCTCCTTGGGGACAGGCAGGGAGCCTGCAGGGATGTGCAAGAGCCGCCTTTTCCCTCTTGTTCCCACCTGAGCCGTGTCCCAGAGGAGAGAGCAGGGGCTGGATGAAGTTCAGGAATATTTAACCTGTTGCAGCATCCCCTGGGATGGCACAGGGAGCACTGCCAGCTGTCCAACAATCACAATCCCCTTGAAGGGAATTCTGGAGGGATGCTGGAAGGGTTCTTCAGGCTTCTCTTGTCCCAAAATCCTCCCTGAAGCCGTGAATTCCCGTGCAGGAGCTGTGGGTTTGGAGGAGCTGTGGGTTTGGGGTCATTTTTGGGTAAGAAAGCTCCAGCTGTCAGCTGATATGGGATGCTCAGCGTGGATTTTCATTCCTCTTTGGAACCTTTGGTCCTGCTTTGGAGAAGGTGCAGGGAAGGAGGATAAAGGAGGTGTTGAGAGTCAGGGGTGCCAGGGAAATGTCTGCACAGGGCAGTGCCAGCCTGTCCCTGCCTGTGACGTTTGTCAGCGTTGGGGTTTGTTATGCCAAAGGTTCTGGGCACATAAACCTTGGGAGAAACTGGCAGGGCTTGGTCTGAGCCTGCTGAGGGCAGGAAAAGTTCTCAGTGCCCAGAGGGAGTCCAGAGGGCTGGAGCCAGGCTGGGAGAGCTGGGAATGTTCACCTGGAGAGGAGAAGGCTCCAGGGAGAGCTCAGAGCCCCTGGCAGGGCCTGAAGGGGCTTCAGGAGAGCTGGAGAGGGACTGGGGACAAGGGATGGAAGGACAGGACACAGGGAATGGCTTCCACTGCCAGAGGGCAGGGCTGGATGGGAGATTGGGAAGGAATTCCTGCTCTCAGCCATCTCTCAGGGCAGATCAGAGCTGTCCCCGTGGCTGTGGCATGAACCCATGTGGATCCAGGGTGTCCTGCAGGAACATGGCCAGATCTTCTCCATATTCCTTCTCAGGGACTTCCTTTGCTGGTTCTGCAGCAATTTGGGACATCCCAACCCCTCTGAACCTCTCCTAATTCATCTCCAGGCCTGTGGCTGCTGCTGGAGCAGCTCTGATCCAGCTGGAAAGTGCCCAAGCAGAGATTCCCCACCTTGGGAACATTGACCAGGCCTGGTGGCTTTGTGTAGAACCTTGGGAAAGGGACAAGGACATGATGGGCACAGAGCTCCAGTGTGACCCTGGGGACAACTTTAGGTGTTGGGCAAAGCTTTGGGTTCAATCCTTGAAAGCCTGCCCGTGCTGCATCCCTTGGATTTTCCATCTCCTGGAGCTTGGTGGCGCTGGCAGGGCCGGCCCCATCAAAACCCCTTTGCATTATTTATCAGCTGATTTAATGGAATTGCTCAGCCTCACAGCCTTGCTGGGGGATTTGTATCCGCCTCTGGTGCTTCCCTCACTCCTCACTTAATGCCAGTGGTGGGGGGGAAATTCTCCCTCCTCCTTTTTATCCACACAGTGAATAAAAACAGGGAATAAAGGGAATAAAAAGATTATTTTAACGCAGCGAGCCAGGCTTAAGGAGAGGTATAAGCAGCAAATAAAGGAGGTGCTGATTATTATTTTTCTAAGCCGAAAATCCAAGCCCTGTGGAAGTGTTTCTGTGAAATGATGTCAAAGTTGGGCTGGGTTTTGAACCTCCATCCTGCCTGGGACTGAGAGCCCCGCAAAGAGCAGCTGCTTCCAGCGATTTTACAGCTCAGGACAAAGATAGAAATCCACTGAAACAAGTTTCTCAGTAGCAGGTAGGCAGGGAAAGGTGTTTAATCCTGCAAACTCGGTGATTCCAGAAAGGTTAAAACTCCGGGAGCGGACACGGAGGGGGATAAACGAAACACGTGAGGATGGGAAGGGAGGGAACCCAGCTGCCTTGTGCTGCTCAATCCAGGCTTTGCAGGCTCTTCACATTTTCCCCATCCTTTATTCTTTTCCCTCCTTTCCCCATCCTTTATTCTTTTCCCTCTTTTCCCCATCCTTTATTCTGGTTTTTGGTTTTTTTGCCGTGTAAGTGTAAAAGCGCCCGCCCAGGCTGGCGGCTTCTCCCTCCGCCCGCGTAATCCTGGTGTGTGCTGAGCTCTGAGCTCTGTGCTGAGCTCTGTGCCATCCCACAGCCCGGCTGGGGGGAAAAAATCAGAGCCCTTGACTCAGCAAGAAGCCTGGCAGGGATGCTCTGCCCCGGTTCTGAGGGGATTTAGGGCTGGTTCAGGGATTGAGGGCTCTGTAGGAAAAGGGAGGTGATGTTTGTGGAGGTCGGTAAGAGATGAGGATGGAGACAGGCTGGAGAATGGTTTGGGAAAGGCTCTGAGGGAGCAGCTGGGGAGGGAAAAGCCAATTTGGCTGTTTGGCAGGAGCAGCTTGGTCAGGGAAAATGTAGGTGGGTCAGGCCTGGAGTGAAGGGAAGCTGCTGAGCACACGCTGCTGCCTGCCTGTCCCTGCCCCAATTCTGCCACTCTGGCCGTGCCCTCCTCTCCTCCTTCCTGGGGAAGGGCCCAGTGTCCTCCCTGCCTCCATCAGCAGGGCCTACTTTAGCCTGGAATGCAGCAGGGCACAGGGGAGCCAGAGGCAGCAGCGGGGCACCGAGTGAAATTTAATTGGGATAATGTGGGTCAGCACCAACAACCTACTTCTGCCAGCCCGCCCAAATAACCCGGTTTGAGCTGGGCCAGGGCTCCAGCCCTGCCTGCAGCAGTTCCTGCAGCCCTGCTCTGATCCAAACCTGCAGCAGTTCCTGCAGCCCTGCTCTGATCCAAACCTGCAGCAGTTCCTGCAGCCCTGCTCTGATCCATGCCTGCATCAGTTCCTGCAGCCCTGCCCTGATCCACATCCAAATCCCCACATACCTCCCTGTGGGCATCCCTGCCCACATCCAGCTCATATCCCTGCCCAGATCTTATTCACATCCTTGCCTGCAGCAGTTCCTGCATCCCTGCCCTGATCCATGCCTGCATCCCTGTATCCCTGTCTACACTTCATCCTCCATCCCTGCTCACATCCCTTCCTGCATTTCTGCCTGCATCCTCACCCTGATCCACACCTGCAGCCCTGCCTGCATCAGTTCCTGCATCAGTTCCTGCATCCCTGCCCTGATCCATGCCTGCATCCCTGTATCCCTGTCTACACTTCATCCTCCATCCCTGCCTCCATCCATGCTCACATCCCTTCCTGCATTTCTGCCTGCATCCCTGCCCTGATCCACACCTGCAGCCCTGCCTGCATCAGTTCCTGCGTCTGTTCCTGCATCCCTGCCCTGATCCACACCTGGATCCCTGCCCTCATCCCCAGGGGCTTGGAGAACCCTCCCCTCTCACAGCCCCAGCTTTGCCAGGCTGGGAAATGTCAGAGCTGGCACAAGCTGCAGTAAATTCCTTTCCCAAGTTATGGATTGTGGAAATACAGAATGCACAGGGATTTTTTTAAAATTTTCCCCCTTTTTTCTCCTCCTTTCTTGCTTTTTTTCCCTCTCTTTTTATTTCTCTTTCCCCCTGCCCCTCCTTTTATACCCATTTTTCCTCTCCTTTTCCTCTTTTTTTTTCCCCCTCAGAAACCTGCTAAGCCCTCCCCCGTTCCATGTGGCTCCTCCACCTGCACATTTGGGCTGTGGCCCTCAGCAGATGCTTTCCTCACTTCACATCTCAGGGATGTGAAACCCTCACAGCCCCAAGATAACGGGGTTTTACCCCACAACCCACGCCTAAAACACACCAAATCCCCCCCAAAATTGTCACAGAATTCCCATCTCCACGTGGTGCAGCCACTGTTGGAAGGCACCAGCTCTGGATGCCGTGAAAAACCTGGAAAAGCAATGGAATCCCTGAATGCTTTGGCTTGGAGGAGAGCTGGAAATCATCCAGTCCCACCCCTTGCCACGGGCAGGGACAATTCCCACTATCCCAGGTTGCTCCAAACCCTGTCCAGCCTTCCAAGGAGGGAAAAAAAAATTAATTTTTTTTTAAAAAAAAGGTAAAAAAAATTTCCCAGCTTTATTCCTTCCATGACAAAGATGGGAAGAGAAATACCAGGCAGCAGCCCTGGGAATTCTGTCTGCACTCTCAGCTGAGCTGTGACCTGTTTGCTGTATTTGAAGCTTGAAATAGAGCCTTAGGAGTAATGTGGTTCAGGTGCTTATCACCAATTAATTAATTCTTTTGCACGGTGGATACCTAATTAAAGCAAAGTCTCAGGTAATTCCTGAGCGGGGGTGGTTGAGGGGGGACTGGAATTAATGGGGCTGCTTAAGGGGGTTGTTTCTCTGCTGGTGTAACTTGGGGGATTCCCTGAGGTTGGGAAGGGTCATTGGGCTCCCTGTGAGTGGTACTTAAAATAAAACTCTGATAAAAAATTGGTGGGGGTGAAATCATCATCACGAGGATTTCTGCAGCCCCAGGCTTTTTGCCTGCTGCAGGAGGGGTTTTTTGGGATAAAAAGGTGAAGCTCTAGCAATAAAAAAAAAAACCAACAACAACAACAACAAAAAACCAAAAAACCCCTCAAAAAACGGGATTTGGGGTTTTCCTCAGGATTTGGGCATCTTTATTTTCCAGTGTCTGGGCATCCTTATTCTCGGGTATTTGGGCATGCTTTATTCCTTAGGATTTGGGCATCCTTATTCCTCAGGATTTGGCATCCTTATCCTTCAATATTTGGACATTCTTATTCTTCAAAATTTGGACATCCTTATTCCTCAGGATTTGGGCATCTTTATTTTCCAATGTCTGGGTATCCTTATTCCCTGGTANCCTTATTCCCTGATATTTGGGCATCCTTATTCCTCAGGATTTGGACATTTCATCCTTATCCTTCATTCTTGGATATTCTTATTCCTCAAAATTTGGACACCCTTGTTTCCAAGTCTTTGGCCATTCTTATTCCTCAATATTTGGGCCTCCTTATTCCCTGGTATTTGGGCATCCTTATTCCTCAGGATTTGGCATCCTTATCCTTCAATATTTGGACATTCTTATTCTTCAAAATTTGGACATCCTTATTCCTCAGGATTTGGGCATCTTTATTTTCCAATGTCTGGGTATCCTTATTCCCTGGTATTTGGGCATCCTTATTCCTCAGGATTTGGACATTTCATCCTTATCCTTCATTCTTGGATATTCTTATTCCTCAAAATTTGGACACCCTTGTTTCCAAGTCTTTGGCCATTCTTATTCCTCAATATTTGGGCCTCCTTATTCCCTGGTATTTGGACATTCTTATTCCTCAAAATTTGGAAATCTTTATTCCTAAGGATTTGGGCATCTTTATTTCCAATGTCTGGGCATCCTTATTCCCTGATATTTGGGCATCCTTATTCCTCAGGATTTGGACATTTCATCCTTATCCTTCATTCTTGGATATTCTTATTCCTCAAAATTTGGACACCCTTGTTTCCAAGTCTTTGGATATCCTTATTCCTCAGTATTTGGGCATTCTTATTCCCTAAATATTTGGAAATTCTTTTTTTCCCTCTTTATTCCTCAGTCTTTGGGCATCATTATTCCCCAGGCATCTGGGAATTCCTCATTTTTCCCTTTATGTGGGCATTTGTATTCCTTGGTATTTGGGCATCTTTGGATTCCCCAGTATCTGGGCATTCCTCAGTATTCTGGGCACCTTATTCCCTGGTATTTGGGCATCCTTATTATTCAGGATTTGGGCATCCTTGTTCCCTGGTATTTGGACATTCTTATTCCTCAAAATTTGAACATCCTTATTCCTCAGGATTTGGGCATCTTTATTTTCCAGTGTCTGGGCATCCTTATTTCCTGATATTTGAGCATCCTTATTCTTCAGGATTTGGACATTTGGGCATCTTTATCCTTCAGTATTTGGACATTCTTATTCCTCAAAATTTGGACATCCTTGTTCCCTGGTATTTGGGCATCCTCATTTCCCAAATATCTGGGAATCCCTATTTCCCTCTGTATGGGCTTTCTCATCCCTCAGGATCTGGGCATCCTTATTCCCTCATATTTCAGCAGCTCTGAATTCTCCAGTATTTGGGCATTCTTATTTTCCAGTATTTGGACATCTTTATTCCTCAGAATTTGGGCATCCTCCTTCCCCAGTGCTTGGCCAAGGTGAGGGAACCCCCAAAACCTGATCTGCTCCCACCTCTGGGATTATCCCAACATTTTTTTCCCAGGGTTTTCCCCCAAATAACAACCCTAGAGCAGCCTGGGGGAGTTACTCAGCTACCAGTGCATTCCCTAGTGACATTCCCATGGTTCTGGATCCTTTTTCCAACCCTGGAGCAGGTCTGTGCTCCCTCCCTGTGGCCCTGGGATAGAGAGAGCCAAAATCTTGCAGGAATTGTGGCAGAAGGGACCAGAACAGATGTTGGTACTTCACCTGAACAATGTTTTTTTTTTTTTAAAAAAAAAAAAAACCCAAACCACAAAAACCCTAAAAAACAAAACAAGGAAGTGGAGGTTGGTTCCTGTTTGCTCTGTTTTGAGCCGTGAGGGGCTGAGAGAAACCCAAGAGCCGAGGTTCCCACCGCAGGGGATCGCTCCAGGGAAAAGGGACACACCGGGAACGCGAGGCCAGAGCCTCCTGCCTCCACCTGGCCTCCACTCCTGGTCACCAGTGTCACACGAGGTGGGTGAAGGGCACATCCCAGCCCCTGACACAGCCAAGCCCAGCTCTGAGCTCTTCCTTTACAACAAAACTCGTGAGGAGAAAAAACACCCTTTTTTTTTTTAAATTATTTTTTTGCCTTGGTAATTCCCATCCTTGGAAATGCCCAGGGGCAGGATGGACAGGGTTTGGAGCAGCCTGAGATGGTGGAAAGTGTCCCTGATGATGGCAGGGGGTGGGATTGGGTGAGGTTTAAGGTCCTTTCCAAAGCCAAACAATCTTGGGATCAATAATTGGGAATTTGGCAGCAGGGATGGGATGATGCTGTCGGGATAACGGAGCTGTTGCCATGGAAACAAGCTCGGGGGTTTTTTTTGTTTTTATTTTTTTTCTTTTTTTCCCCACCCTGTTGTCTTGCAGTTTATTTCTTTCTTTCTCTGCCAGCACATCTCTGACCTGCAAGCTGCTTCCCAGGGATTTCAACACCCTGTTGGACATCAGGGATGAAAAAACCAGCCAGGAAATGGAATAAAATCCCCTGGGAGCTGTGGCTGGAACCACCACTCAGAATTAAGAATTTTTTTTGCCCCAGAGAAGCTCACAGGCACAAATCGAGCTCAGACCATTTCCTTTCCTTAAGGAAAAAGTGAAACATGTGGAATTTGGGTGTATTAAAGCTCCTTTCCCAGCCAGATCTGTAATTCCTGCTGGGATCCACGAGACCGTCCCATCTCCCACCCCCTGGAAAAACGTGGCTCTGCTATTTTCTGCTTTGCTTGGTGTATTTTTATCTTTTTCTGGATATATTTAGCAAAATTTTTTTTCCTTTTTTTGTTTTTTTTTTCAGCTGAGCCACCTATTTTTAGCCGTGGCTTTTTAGCAAAAGCCACAAGATGCCTGGCAAATCCATCCAGGCTCCCTCAGGAGGGATTCCCACGCTCCAGCATCAACCCCATTCCCATTTATCCCTTCTGGATGCTCCATCCTGGCTGGTTTTGGGGAGAAAAACCTCATTTTTGGGGAGAGCCTGCTTGTCTCAGTGGAGATGCAACGAGCTGGGCTGGGCTCAGCTCTTGGGAAGCAGAAGGAGAAGGAGAAATCCCAGCATAAATGAGATTTGGGATAAATTTCTCCATTGTAATAGCCAGCCTGGAACCTTTTCTGGACCAAAAAAAACCCTTTTCTGACCAAAAAACCCCCTTTTCTGACCAAAAAATCCCTTTTCTGACCATAAAATCCCTCTTTTCTGAACTCAACCCCCCTCTGGGTGATGCCTGACAGGAACAACCCCAATCTCTGCTCCCCCAAAATCCTGCCTGTCCCAGTGGGATTCACCCCCTTTGCTGTAACTGAGTGGAAAATGCTGCTGCACCAGGGATGGAAAATATGACTTTTTTTTTTTTTTTTTTTTTTGACAGAAAGGGGGGGGGGGGCTCTCTT